>VUQR01008234.1:1452-17145 GCA_015108515.1 Hemichromis elongatus | reverse complement strand
TAAAAAAAAAAAATTGTATTCATGTTTGCATTCTTGTCTTGTTAAACAATATTTAAAATAAAAAAATACAAAAAAAACACTACATTTTTGGAAATATTTGTTGGTGTTTTCTTGTTTATTTGTTTGTTTACTAACATTAAAGGGACCGTCCAATGAGATGACACTGCCAGCAATAGCCGACAGCTCATTTCAGTTTGAGACCCCTTTCTTAGGTATTTTATATTTATCTCCAGCTTTTTTGTTTGATAATTATATATATATAAAAAAAAGATCTTATTGTATAGTTAAATGAAAACATCAAATACACTTTCCATTTGTTATATTTGGAGGTCTTCCACCTCATCTGTACACACAAGTCAGCCTCAAATCGAAAGTGCAACCAAGAAATTGAGATAAGTGGTGTTTTTGTTGGCAGCACACTCAGACATGACTCTTTCCCCAGATCCGGTCCAGTTCAGCCAGGCAGGCAGGAGAGAAGCCAACAACTTCACTTGGTTATAAAGCACTTACAAAGAACTGCAGCAGCTTGTCTTTCCTCTTAACTACAGTATATATTTTTAAATGGTATCTGTCAAATCTAATAGTGTTTCTTGTGAACCACAGATTAAACAAAAAAAGAAGAAGAAAGAAACAGCTTTGCAATGCAGTCGATTAAAAATTAAACAGGGCTCAAAGACAAAACCGTTCTTTAACAGGTCTGAAGTAACCTTTAACACCTCTTTACCGCCTAACGTGTCTCATTGTGCTCATCTTGACTAAAAAACTTAAATAGCTCCTGCATATTTGCAAATTTTTAACCAGCATGCAACCCTAATTATGTAGCTCTGAGCACAAAACTAATGGTTTAATCTCTCCTGTACACAAAGAAAGATCAAGAAATCCTGCCTAGCCCTTAATTAATACATGTACAATGCTCAAGTAGCAGTTCACCATCATCCACACTCACACCACTCACTCTCTCCCTGCTGAGTGTGCACACAATAAAATATTCAGAAAGACAGCACATCAAAGTGGATTCAACACTTGGAGACTGAAAACGAGCACGAACAGATAAAAATACGAAACACCCGAGCAGCCAGAGCCCGATATATTCAGGGGGTGTTTAGAGCTAGTGCAGACTGAGCTGCACACCTGATGATCCATCCTCTTCTTAATATTGACATTTTAGCTAAATCTGCATTTCAAAAGGTCACCGCTGCCATAGTCAGTCCTGAGAAAACATATGTAAAAACATGTTAAAATAATAATTAATCTGAGGCAGGGGGCTGACCTCTCCCACTTAGACATACAAGTGTATCTGCATATAGTCAGATATTTCAGAGTCACAAGTTCACACATCGCTTTGTCTTCTTCACATCTGTGATGAATCAGTATAGGATCATCAGTGAACCCTAGCATTGACGTCCTTGGACTGTAGGATGAAATCAGAGTACCTGGAGGAAAACTCCACATTCAGAGAGAGAGAGAGGCCCCAGCAGGGGTTCAAACCAGTTCTAACCCCTCCATCGCCATCCTGTCTTTCACAGACTATTTTAGGTAACTCATGTTTGGTGCATTGTTTTGTACTCTGATGCTGTATGAGCGCTGAAGGAGTAGATTATTTCCCCTCAGACCCTCATATGGTTTGGAAATGGTTGCAGATTGCATCAGCTCTTAGAGCAATGGCTTTGGGCAATACTGGGACTGAAGCAAATGCCTCAAACTGACGTGACTTGGGACCAGTGTGTTCCTCCATCACAGTAATTTTAACTTCAGGGGATACTAGAGGGGAAAATTCCTCCGGCTTTAAATAGTTGTTTGCAGCAGAGATGCCTGTGGATTCTATTGGCTCTCTGTTTTTCTTGGAAATGTAGGACCAGCTGCCTGAAGCAAACCCTCTTCCCCTTTCCCATTGGTTCAAACATTTAAACTTTTTCCACTGATGTCATATTACACTGAAGTCAAACCTTTTTAAAAGTGATGGTTGTTTATTCCTTTATTATAACTGGTAACCCACTAGTTTATATGGCAACTATAATAATAGTAAGGCTTTCCAGATAGATGGTCTTTTAGTGTATAAAGTGGAGGTGCCAAGATTGCAATCTATTCCAATCCCTCCCGAAAAAGTCTAATAATACATTTCAAACAGAGACTAATGTGAATGGGGGAAAAAAATCCCCTTTGTTTATATAAAACTCTTCTGGTAAGCATTTCAGGTATTTTCTTTATTAATTTATATAATAAAAAAATGTATCAAGTTAGTTTTCTTCTTAGCCAAATTTAGGTTAGCCATGTTAGTTTCCTAGTGAAAGTTTTTAATGGCATTAGCTACCTTCTTGGGTAATGATAACTGAATGCTTAGACAACGTGACTGGGCAGTTCAAATTATGATCATGTATCAACACTGGACATCTATTTAATTCAGTACATTTGTATTTACAAAGCACCAAATCACTCAGCATCTGCCTCAAGGCGCTTTCAATCAGCCGACTACCGTTGAGCAAGCGCTTGGCAACAGTGGGAAAGAAAAACTCAATTTTAACAGGAATAAACCTGCAGATCCAGACATCTGCCTGAACCAGTTAAGTCTGTTTTAACCTCTAATTCACAGCGCAATAATAAAATACAGTTTCTTAATGATCCTCATGATGATGGAATGATAAAGGCAGCACTTACATCAGGGGTGCTCAATCCCAGTCCTCGAGAGCTACGTCCTGCAGCTTTTAGATGCGTCCTTGTTCCGACACACCTGGATCAAATGAATGGCTTGTTATAAGGCCTTTGCCAAACTTGATGGCATGCTGAAGAGGTAATCAAACCATTTGAATCAGCTGTGTTGGAGCAGGGATGCATCTAAAAGCTGCAGGATGGTAGCGCTCGAGGAATGGGATTGAGCACCCCTGTCTTACATGGACAGAAAATACGAGGAATTTATTAAAAACCTTCAGAGAAGAGCTAAAAATCAAAACCGTAACCTGATTTGGTTCATTTGATCAAGGTCTGTTAGAGTCTTTTAACAGCCATTGCTCATTCGATCTGAATCAGCTGATAAATTTGCAAACTTGTAGCTTTTTCATGGATTTTTTTTTTTTAATGAAAATCGAATGGGAGAACATTCAATAATCTTATATAAAAATGTAAATACAGGACAAAGGGTAGTTTTGGACTAGTGGGTAACATGAACACTTTACTTTCAACATTCATTTATGTGGACACCATTTCCAGTGAACTAAATACAGCAGGATAGCTGCTAGAGTTTGTGTACTCTGCTGCAGAATTCAACACATACCAACCTACAGGAAGATTGTGGTGTACACCTGGTAGTCAGGCCCAACTGAGGTTGAATCATGTTCTCAGCATAGAGTAAACTTTCTGTAGCTCTGAAACCTCTGATCACATTTGCATAAACTAACTAATCCGACAGGGAAAACAAAGCAGAAATTGATTTAAAACAACTGAACTGCACAGATGTGAAAACATCCTTAGACTACTCCCTGGAAGTCTTTGGTGGGAAGACATCTTCACTCCTCTCCTGCCCCACCAAGTTAAAATTAAGCTAAAGGATCAAGGTTCTGATGTAACTAACCTAGAAATAAACTACAGTGTGCAGTGCAGAGATGCAAGATGTCATAATAGGACTGAGTGAATGAAATATACAAGATCATCATCATCTTAAACACTAAATTTGCCGTTTGCATTTATTTTCATAGATCGATTCGTTAAACCCCGATTACACCTCAGTGTTTAGACGTTACCTGTATACCAGATGAAGAGCAGATTAAACAAAAAATCTAATTTTATAAAAACATTAGCAGTGAGGTGGTAAGTATGGGGTTACAGGCATCTGTCATGTGTTCAGGTATCTGCAAAAGGAAGTCAGTCTCCACAAG
This sequence comes from Hemichromis elongatus, assembly GCA_015108515.1. Lineage (NCBI taxonomy): Eukaryota > Metazoa > Chordata > Actinopteri > Cichliformes > Cichlidae > Hemichromis > Hemichromis elongatus. The sequence continues at coordinate 13,276 of VUQR01008234.1, read as the reverse complement.
TACACATTTAATAAATAAATAAAATTTAAAAAAAGCAAAAAAAGACTAGATTTTTTTCCAGCTGGTACAAAGTTATTTTGGTTTCCATGGAAAGTACCGCCCCCATCACTAATGTTTTCAATAACTGATGCAGCTGGATCTGGAGGTGTGGCCACTTTTCCTTACAGGTGTCCTGACACAGACAGCTGGAAGTCATCTGTATCTGCGAGGCCTCACCTTCATCATTTTCACAGAACTGAATCTAACATGTGCATGTTAGGTGTTGGTGACCTCTAGAGAATTTCTCATTGGTTACCTGACTAAAATCGTGACTTACCGTATGCGTCATTCTCCAAGTGAAACTCTAGACTTTCACGAGTCTGTTAATTAGCCAACAAACCGACTTTTGTGTCTGCAAAGTCTACCTTTACAGGCTGACGATGCAGCTTGCTAAATAACCTAGAAATAAACTAAATATGGTGACTTCTGGTTCCAAAATCCCAACTTGACCGTGAACAAAATACTAACACTAAGGCTTCAAATGTCCAGTTCAACACAGTGGCTACATCAGGCTGTGGCAATCAAAAGTGGAGTTTTGTCACATGTGATATTAGGTTCTGCACATACACAAAGCAAAATTATAAAAGGAAGTGAACCACTACACTAGGAGCATGACGACTGAAACAGAAATATAAAAATATAAAAAGTCTGATGCTGATGAAAATTCCCCTCAAGCCGTGCATGAATCGAGTCCCTGGATCTGGATAAGTTCGATACTTCCTTAAGAAGATCAAGGTGATTAACTCAAACTTAATTATTTCTTACTTGATAAGAGTTTGTAAAGGTGTGATGTTTAATGTCAGCAATTTAATCAAAGCCACGTTGAGCTGACGTTTCCTTCTGTTCAGATGCAAATCTGTTGATATCTAAACACACCAAAAGAAAAAAAAAAAACCCTTTATGAAGGTAGAGGGAAGAGAACAGCATAACAGAGCCAGGAAGTTCCAACTATAGTTACTCAGACCTCATAAAGACAGCAAATATCTGAATATCTGCTTCCTTATTTCACAAACAACCGTTGTAAAAGCAGAACAATACAGGCTCCTGCTGTACTGTTGAATATTTGCGTTTTTGCTCAACTGTGCTTTAAAGCTGGTTTATTTTCTTTGGCTGTCATTAACTCCCACATGCGATATCTTGGATGGCATTCATCTTTAATCAGAAAACTCCACAATCAAAAAAACAAACAAAAAAAACAACCATGTGGCCAGTGGTGATAATAAACAGAAGAGGGCCGATTCGAACTGATAAAACCTTTATTTCACTTTAAATCGTCTTTTACATTTTGTCCTGTTTATAACATGTAAGGTGAAACTAGAGTTGGAATTTTTTTTTTTTTTTTTTAAAAGACATACACAAATCTATCATTACGTCAATAACCAGGGTGGGGTGGGGGGGTGGGGGGGTATCGAAGGGTGGGGTTTTTTTTCCTTTTTTTTTTTTCCATTTTCTCATTTTTATAGGTGTCCTGAAGCTAACTCTAAATTTTCACAACCACGTGCGCTGCTAAGCAATAAAACCGTCACAGAAGCAAACTTTTTTTTTTTGTTTGTTGTTGTTATTTTTTGGGTTATTTTTTTTTTTCTTTTTTATTTTAAGCAGAATACTGGTCAGTAAAAACAAAATGATTTCAGATACCAGATATACAGACAGGCTCGGTGCCACATTCACTACTGCATGGGATCATTTTTTTTTTCCTTAGAAAGCGTAGAATAACTGCCTTTTTGTTCAGCTAACGAGAAAAAGAGCGGCAGGAGGGAGGAACTGGGTTTTTTTCTGCTTTTCCAACCTGTTTAAACATCAGTGCATGAAAACAAGTGTCCCCAGCAAAGTAAAGTAAAACAAAACATTGAGACGTATGACTTCCCTACACCTACAGAGTGGAATGTCGAGATGGTTGATGACAAGGTTATTGTGACACTGAGTGGAGGGGGGAGTGGGGGCTTTACTTAAGGAGGGTGAATCATACCAACAAAAAAAAAAAAACAAACAAACCTGGATTTCTGGTTAGCTGACGTACGCCGATATTTCATCACGTCTCAGTCTAGAAATGGTAAACTGTGGGGTTTGCCTTGCTTCTGAGCACAAACAGTATATTGGTATTGGACTGCAAAAACTGGGAGGAAACAGTTGTCCCAAAAAAAACAAACAAAAAAACAAAAAGAAAATGTACCGTTGCTGACTGAGCGCTGCCTCCTTGTGATGCAGTGGACAGATCTTAAGATTGCCTTGGCTTAATCTTAACACTATGTGTTCTCATTTCAACTGTGCCACAGGTGACATTTAAAAATATTGCTTCCTTTGTTTACATTTATAATAACATTTTACTTTCAAGCTTAAAAAAGGCCAAATATATTTGCATGTTGTTAGCAGAATTTCACAATCAAGTCTGATTTGTATTTTTAGGTCCATTTTACTGATTTTTTTTTTTTCTCCCCCCTCTCTGCGGCTCAACGGGAACGATCAGGTAAAAAATGAGGAAGCAGCAAGTTTAAGTGTCAATCCACACAGTGCACAATTTCTGCCTCAGCAGATTTACACTGCGATAAATGAAAGAGTGCATTCTTGCTGGTCGATCACACTATTCAGCAGCGAGTGGAAACTTAGAACTTGTCTGAACTTGCCCGTGCAACCAGTGAGGAGGGCGCAGAGGGAAGCGAGGGGCTGGGACGGGATAAGTACCAAAAAAAACTAAATAAAAAAGTGATTGGGTGAAAGAAAAAAAAAAAAAATGTGAAAGAGCAGCTGACTGCAACGGCTTCAAAAGTTCTCTGCAAGCATGTGTTCAACAAACAAGATCCACAAAACCGCTTTGTTTTCCAAAAGACAGATTTACAGTTAAGCTCTAAAAATGTTTTACAATTTTACAGTCTCCAAAAACCACAAAGATTAGTTTGATTTGTTATACAAACACACAAAAGTAATTAAAAAGACAGAAAGAAAAAAAAACAAGCATTTGCAAAGGTAAATGAATGTGTTTATAACCGAGGTGGGGAGGACAGTAGTACTTGATGTTCAACAGCACCTGACAGGAGGTGGATTTCGGGGAGCAGGTGGAGGGCGGGGCGGTGCGTGAAGGAGTCGTCCCATTTTGTGGTGGAAAATATCCTAAACTGACTCAAACATGAAGGTGGAATGTATGTGCTTTTGCTTTTAATCATTTTTCCAATTCATTCTTGTTTGAAGCCCAGCGCGGGGACTGTTAAATAAAATCTGCAGGTTCTGTTTAGAGAAACAAAAGCAGGCGAGTGTTTCGTTACGCGGCAGGTGAAGCGCTTTTGATTTGGGGTTTTTTTTTTTTCCTCTTTAGACTCGTCAGTGTCACAATACAGCCTTGTAAGGAGGACCCTTCTGTATAAACCTCAGCAGAATTGCACTGCTGCCCAAAGCGAGCACCCACACACACACACACACACATACAGACACACCCCCACTCACCCGTCACTCCCGTCCCCCCAATCCCAGCTCAATATCGATTTTTGCCATCAAGCAAAGACTCTTGGTGGCAAGGTGGAGGAAAAACTAAGCAATCACAGTGTTTGTTGAAAATAAATGGACAGTTTAATAACCTTTTTGTTTTGTTTTTGTTTAAAGTGGAATAAAACCAGCCATTTTTTTGCCAGTACACTAAGAAAAGCCAAAACAGAAGGAATGGACAACTATATAAATGCATTAACTCGCTAGAGAGAGAGGAGTGGGGGTCGGGAGGGAAGGGACCGAGATGTTAGGAAGGAGGAAGTAAGGGGAAGAGTGGAATGAAGAAAGAGAAAGATAACAGGAGAATGTGGGCTTTAGGAGACGTTAATTTATTTGGTGGATCTGGATAAAAACCCTCCCCGCGTGCTATAAGACTAGACTGGCCAGAGGTTTGTAGTTGCTGGCCTGCATTGGAGTGCCGTGAACGAGGGAGGGTGACGGGGATGGATTAAATGGTCGGGGTGAAGGAGTAGTTTTCTGGGGGGTTTTTCCTCCTCTCATATCTGTTTTTAATATTTGTCTGAAGGTCAGGTACTATTCATGCTGTTGGTTATACAGAAGGGAAGTCGGGAGGCTGGGACTGAAAAAGTGGGACGAGGGAATGAACGGGCTGTTTATGTGTACGAAGAGGAGGAAGTAGAGAAGAAAGAGGAAGAGAGATAAAAGGAGGAGGAGGAAGAAGAGTGTGGGGATGGGTTAACAGTGAAGTGCGCTCTAGTTATCTCCATCGCCGGCCTCACCCTCATCTCCCTGGTTTTCCGATGTCCACAGCTGCAGAGAGAGAAAGAGAGAGAGAAATCTTTCAGTGTCGGCTTCCAGGCTGCGAGGCAAAAAGGAAGATTTGAGTATCTTCAAACGCTCAGCGTGAGCATCTCTAACAAGTGTCTCGTGATGCTGTTGAGATATTTTGGGTAGTCTATCTTCATCTGCTCTTATTTTCAGCCTTTCTCCTTCGTTCCAGTTCACTCCAAATCCACTTCCAAGAAAGCTTTTCAATAACCAGGAGTGAATATACTGCAGCAGAATAGCTGCTACATATAAACACACGAATACAAATGCAAGAGGGGAAATGTACGAGTCCTGATTCAGTGCAGCTTAAGAACAGAAATAAATTCGGTGCAATCTTTTGGTTCGGTTGTAGAAATTCATGGGTCAAGCTCCTCACATGATAATAACAGTTCAAGGGCAAAAACAAAGTCATAAGAACATTCTTTACTCAAGGCAAAAATATTTACTTCTGAATTTTTTTGGCTGCCAAGAATTGTTCTATTATTACACTTAATTGTAGCTTCTGGAAAGAACCACATTATTAGGGCTCAGTCAAGTACACTTGAGGTGTTTAAAAGTGCACCAACACCAGCTGCAACAAGTTGATGACCAATTGATACTGAAAGAGCCACGCCCACTGCAGACCAAGCACACCTCTCATGGCAAGGGTACTTCGCCAGCAGGAGAAAAAAGAAAGAACCCCCCTCCGCAAAAACTGCTCAAGGTACATGATAAAATAACAGAAACCGGTAACATTGAGAATCTTAAGGATGAACTAGAACAAAGCCGGATTCACGGAGGCCCCACCGCCCAACCCGCAGGACCCAGGGGGATCCTCTGCCAACCTCTCAGAGATTATAAGACACCCTCACGTCCCAATCTCAATGTATATATTGTGCTATTTCTTACTTACTATTGTCTGTCTGTCACTGTTTGTACTGGAGCACTGTAACCAAAAATAGTTTCCCCTAGGGATCAATAAACTATTCTGATTCAGAGTTTTATTAGAGGCACGAGGAGGCCCTAAACAATACGTAGCAGGTAGTTTTAATGTTGTGGCCGATTGGTATATTTCTTACTACACATTATAGTGGGCAGAAATGCCAGATTAGGGATGCACTGATCAGATACAAAGACAAAAACTGTAAAAGAGCCAGAAGTTTAAAAGAGAAGGCAAGCAATGCTGTAGTAAGTGTTGTTTGCACATAAATATACTTTAATGTTTCTATTTCTGGATTCTAGCTGGCCGAGCTTAAAGGCTTTTAAATTCTGTAGCTGATGTGCAACAGCCAGCAATGTGTAAACATTCCTGCATATGAATAAAAAAACAATTCCACTCAACATATTCTTCTAATCATCAGTATCATGCTGGCAGGTAGCATTAAATTAATGCAGCCTGTGAGTCTGTGATCATGGTAATGTGATTAATCAGTCATCGGCACTGTTGTTCTTCGCTATCAGATCCTGGCAAAAGAAAAGAGAATAGAGCAAAACATTGGCAAGTGGCTACAAGCTGCACATCGGTGCTGTGTGCTCCGTTGTTGGCTGACACATAAATAAATGTGAAACGGGATTTAATGGCAGCTGGAGTTGAAACACTGATGTGAACTCTGATTTGTGTTCTTGAGCTTTAGCAGAGTTCTGGCCCAACCGTACCAAACAGGAAAGCCGATAAAACTGTGGCCTTGTGTTTATGAATCACATTTATGTTTTACACTTAACAATTAGAAGCTGGTTGCTTGCATCTCCTCTAAAAGACATTTAAGTATTTCTAATTCCTGAAGCTCATCAGGTTTAGGATACAAGATAGTAACGACAGCTGTTCCCAGGTATACTCACAGTGAGGTTGTCCCTTAGTAGCTGCATGATCAGCGTGCTGTCTTTGTACGAGTCCTCGTTCAAGGTGTCGAGCTCGGCGATTGCCTCATCGAAAGCCTGCAGGGAGAAGTTCACTCGTTAATTTCTTTCTAAAAACTTGTCGTCACCGAGACAAACTTAAAAAACATGTATGAGTTGCAGCTATACGAAAGATATGGTGCAGACGCTTTATTTTAAAGGTATTCATATCAAATAGTGGACAGCTCTTTAATGCCAGCCCTAATCAATCCCACTGGACCAAATGTAACTTGACAGTTGCCTCAAAGGTGTCTCATGGACCGGTGTGAGCCATTTCGTTGTTGCGTCTTTGATCTATTATCCCGATTCGACAGTCTCGGTCGTTGTGTCCTGGGGGAAGACACTTCATCACGTTGCCTACTGGTGGTGGTCAGAGGGACCGGTGGCGCCAGTGTCCGGCAGCATCGCCTCTGTCAATGCGCCCCAGGGCAGCTGTGGCTACAATGTAGCTTGCCATCACCAGTGTGTGTGGATGGGTGGATGACTGTAATGTAAAGCGCTTTGGGGTCCTTAGGGACTAGTAAGGCGCTATATAAATACAGACCATTTAACATCTATTAAGCAAGTAAAACATCTCGAGTTGCCAAGTTGCTGTTGCCATGAACCCACAACATCTGCTGAAACCAGCTGTCAAAATAAACAAATTCACTGAAAGACAGCTGGGACGTGAATGTAAAGAAATGACTCCAACCGTGGTGATGATCACAGGATCGTTTCAATCATTTCAATAGCAAAGAAAAAAAAAACCTTTCATATTAAAAAGCAACTACAAAGAAAACTCTCCAGGAGGTAAAAAAAAAATAAAAAATTGATAAACACTATAAAAGAGAAAATACTGAGGGTTTGTAGACCATTGCCCTGTAGAGTACAGGAAACACACCCAGCTGCAGATATCGTGGACCAGCGGTTGTTTTTGTTATTTAAAGTTCTCTTGAAGTCTGTTGTGGGCGTCTGCAAGGAACGTCGTGCTCACCGTTTGATTAAATTGTGTCAGTCTGACCCAAGCGAACCTAAAAAAGCCAGGCAAGTTCTGGAAGAGCACGGTTTTAGACAACTGAAACAGGGATAGGGTTAGGGACGGACAACTGAGCGGTAAAGGCCTAGCAAATTATCATAAAAGAGGAAACCCAGCGCTCGATGAAGTCCTTGGTTCCGTCTTCATTTTATGCATTTTAGCACCTAATTCTTCAACTATGAATTAAATCAGTTAAAAAGACTGCATTTCAGCTGCATCCTGATTATTTAATTTTCAAAATAAGTGGTGTATAGAGCCAACATTTGTTTTTGCAGTAAATGGCTGCTAATGTCTGGGAGGAAGGGCTCAGGGGCTGTAAGACCGCATGCGTCTTTTGTTAAATAACAGACTGTTCAGTGGAGGAACGACCACCTGTTTAATCTGCATTTCAATAAAAATAGCAAAAATGCAAATTCATTCATCGTGCACGAGTAAACAAAGTGTTAAAGACCAACCTGCTTGGCCAAAGAGCAGGCCTGCTCGGGCGAGTTGAGGATTTCGTAGTAGAAGACGGAGAAGTTGAGGGCTAGGCCCAGTCGGATGGGGTGTGTTGGCTGCATTTCCTTCTTGCTGATGTCGAAGGCATCCTGGTAGGCCATCTGAGAGTTCTCCACCGTATCTTCACAACACAAATGATCAGTTATCACTTGCTGTGTGAGAAAAGAAACCATCTTTGTCTTTTCAATAAATCAGAGGTTTGTTCAGACTACTCACTCTTCTTCGAGTCCCCAGAGGCCACCTCTGACAGGTATCTAAAGTAGTCTCCTTTCATTTTGAGGTAGAACACCTTGCTCTCTGCTTGAGATGCGTTGGGAATGAGGAATTTGTCGAGCAGGCTCTGAAACAGACAGATGACAAGGTGGTCGTTAAAAAAAAACAAGGTACAGAAAAGTGGGTTTTCCACTTTGTATTTACACATTACAGGTTGAGTAATACATAAACACATGAGTGGAAAAGTAAACAAACACCTTGAAATCAGAGGCTTTTACTAATATTTCCCTGTCTCTTTGCAATTATGGCCTTTGCTAAAGCCAAACATGTGAATACAAATACAAACACCATTACCAAGAGCTAAAGAGTAAACACCTGAACCTCAGTTATTCTCATTTAATTGACTCTTCCATCCTACACATTTAAATAATGGATGGAGGCAGTCCTTTGGCAATCACTAACAGCATCAAGCTGCCAGACACTTCTTTTCAAGTGCTTGTTGAATAGCTTTAGAAATCACCTACCCCCACCCACACCTTTCAATGCGGGATTACCGGTAACCGTATCTGACCATTTCCTCAAGGCTACCTGTGCTTCTGTTTATCCCACCATTCCGTGTGTGTGTGTGCGTGTGCATGTGTGTGTGTGTGTGTGTGTGGGGGGGGTCCCGTAGATATATTTTCTGTTGAAGACAGCTTCTCTTGTTAGTTAATGTTACCGTTAATGTTTGAAAACTGCAAAGCCTTTAAAAAGTTTGACTCCTCTAAATACATCAAAAGGTCTACTTTTGCTCATTTTTACCCAGTAGATTAATTTAAGACCACCACATTTCCTTAATATGCAAAGTATATGAGCTATGATGTTGTCCCTCAATAGCCGTCATATACTTTACTGCTACAAAAGGCAAATGCTCAAAGTTTCCATAATGAGGTCACTGTTTGTAAGTAATCAGCCCGAGCCAAATGCTCAACTTCAGTTTGGTTTTATCCTCCCGCCACTCTCGGCTCCATGTGATCTCAATAAAAGTGGCCGCCCCCCCCGTACAATCGCTACCACTCTGGTAGTGAGCACAGAAGTCCCGCCCACCTAATGTTCAAACCTATTTATGAGGAGAAGCAGAAAGACAGGGGAAGAGAGCTAGACCAGCTGGAGTCAAAAAAAAGGATGAAGTGAGGGGCTCCACCAGTGTAACACGGATGAGGATTATTTTGAGCTGGAAATCCTGCAAAGCTATTGTACTAAAGCACGAGAAGAAAAAAAAAAGTGGAGCTGGATATGGGCACGGTGGGAGTAGATAATTATGTTGTCTGTATTATCACATATATACAAGACTGCTCTGTGCAAAAGAAATAAAGCCATTTCCCAGTGCCTTGGGCCACCTGATTATTAATGTGTTCTTTGTTTGAAAAGAAGAGAAAGCCAGGTTTGGCGTGGGGTGACACCAACTTCCAGGATGTGTGTCACGGTTCATAGCGCCGTTGCTGTCCTCATCTGATCGTTTAAAGAAGGGTTTTACTCTGACCATGTGATCAGCTCTCACTTTACCCCAGAGCCTCTTCCTCACTGAGGCCAGCTTTGTTTCAGTGATTACATTGAGTCTGTTTTAATCTGCTGACTCCAGTAACCTGTCCTGGGAATGCCATTCAGACATGATATAGGGGCGGTAGCCATTTTAACTTCAGTCACTTGCACTCAGTGCTTTGACTTCTGAGTACAGCGAGGAAATGCCTACATGCGATCCTGAGCTGATAATTTCGAGATGACAGTGCAACTAAATGATTTACCTCTTTTAAGCAGTTCCTGTAAAAGGAAAAATTAGCCACAAAACTGAATTTAAGAATAAAAGGAGAAGCTGATTTTCCAGTGAGTTCTCTCTCTTCTGGCACTCCAACTAAAATGAAGCAGTGACTGTGAATAAGTTCGGGATCAAAAACAAAATGAAGAACGTGTCATTTTTGCACGAGGTTAGCAAATGTTCCGTCCATTCTGCGTTTCAAGTTTGCGGCACGCCCGTCCACCCCCCACAGCAGTTATTAAAGGTTGTTACCTACGTTTTATTTTAGCAATAAATACATCTAATTTTAAAATGCAGAATTCAGATTTCAGCTAACAACATAACACTACTCTTGGAGAGCCAATATTATGATCCACTAGTAAGCTGTTCTAGGTCAGGGTTCCTGACACATTTTTCTGTCCTGTGGATGCATCAAAGCTCTCCCCTTCCAAGCTTCCTGCTGCTTTAAGGACAGCATGTCTCTACCCATCCTTTTCTCCCATCATTCCTACAGCACCACATCACTGCGGAGGCTTGAAGATGGTTCGACCTTGAAGATATTATTAGAAGTCTGCTCATGCGCTAAAAAATTTGAGCTAGTTTGACCTTGAGCAATTTATGTTCTAGCCTTGTCAGGACCAGACAGTGAGGCCTGCGTTTAAAACAAAAAAAACAACAAAAAAAAAACTGTAATTTCTCCCAACACTTTAACAGCTTCTTTGAAGTGACATTTGAACAGCTGAGTAAAACCTTTATTTATTAGGCAAGGTTCACCAAAAGTACTTTCCACTTGAGGCAAAAGTATTAACGTTCCAAGTCTCTAAAAACGAAAGCCAAGGAGGATACTTGGAGCCTCTAAGGTCACCTTCAAGTTCAGTCACAATTACTGTATTTGACTTCAGCCATCCTTTATGTGAAGCCTGCGCTGACGACAAACTGTAAGGTTGGAATGTGATAGAAAACAACTCTCTGGGCTGCTGAAACAACATCTGCAGTTGGCTTATACCTAATTATTTGTTTTTTTAATACTTACACAGGCGATTTTTGTTATTCAATTTTGCTAATTAAATATGTTTCTTTAAGAAGTGGGACAAACCAAGACTAAAAACAAAATTATTCCAATGCGTTTGCCCCTTTTCCACAGTGTAATGGTTTACACAATTGCCTAAAAAGTGAAAGATGCTGGGAGTAAACAAGTGCCTTTGGGGTTACATCAGGAAGGGCATCCAGTGTAAAAACTGCCAAATCAAACATGTGGAGCTACCCGCTGGGAGCAGCCAAAAGCATCTTCCGTATTTTTACTCTTTTAGAGGCACCATATGGACTGTCTTTCAACTGATTCACATCGTTCAGCTTGAGGGACTTGAACCAAAATGACCCCAAATTCCGTAATTTTATTCATTTATATTATCACAAAGAAAATTCCCTGCATGTATACAGGTAGCTGCTGTATAAAAGCACTCCTGGTAATTTGAAGTGTTACTCTATTGAAACAGGGGCAGTATTCAAGTGTAATAGTCGTGACATAGCATTACATCCAATGATACAGCATAAGTCAAGTGTAAGCACAAAAGTAGGCCGTTAGCGTTTTCCCTGGAAATTGAAAGTATCACATAACTGCTTAAAAATTTAGCTTGATGGTATTTTGCCTCAAGTTGCGAAACATTTCATTTATAATTGGCAAAGTATTGTGGCTTCTGGTTTGCTGGAGGTATTAAAAAGTAGATGTAGTACCTTTTTTTAAAAAAATAAATAAAGGATCATCAGAAACTGACACAAGACTCTTGCTTTTAGACATGCCTGGGCTTGTCTCGTCATTGAACTCCAAGGACTCCAAACTCAAGGTATTGTTATAGCAATGACAGTGCTATATAGCCTTTTTATATCATGTAAAAAATTTACTGGTATTATCATGTACAATATGATGTCCATTAAATTAGCACACTAATGACCTTGATTCTAAGTACTTTATTTGAGAAACACTGCATAGCCTGTGGGCTTACGCAGGACCATGATGTCTTTGCGCAGTGGATCAAGAGTTTCAAAAGAAAGAAACACACAGTAACTGATAGGAAGCTGCCTGGCTAAACATTCAAAATTTGTTTATGCATAACCTTTTCACACAGGATCATAAAAATAATCTT
>VUQR01008229.1:2132-13201 GCA_015108515.1 Hemichromis elongatus | reverse complement strand
AACCAAAGAAAAAGAAAAAATAAAAAAAAAAAAAAAAAAAAAAAAAAACTGAAAGCAGAGCTGAAGAAGAAGAAAAGTGACAGCAAAAATGACACAAACCAAATGCACTCAAAGCTACTCTCACCACAACCTGAGTTTCTCAGATTGCACTGCACAGCCATCAAAAAGCTTGCACTTAGAGACAAGTTGTTCTGAGATTCACTGGACTGCCAAAACAAAGATTGTGTGCTTGCATGTGTGTGTGTGGGTCTGGTTATGTTTGTGTGGGGAAGTGGCAGAGACAGAGAGAGGGAGACAAAAACGGATCACTTCTAACCTTCAACTGGTCCTTTATAAATCTTTCACCACACACAGGTAGCATCAAGAGTTTTCTTATTATAGCAGCAACTAACAAGCTAAATAATGAGCTAAGCCATAAATAAAAACAAACAAACAAACATGCAATCTTTTAAATATATATAAATATCTTAATATTTTGCATTAAATTAACAGTAATCACATTGCATTTCTCAGTTCTGATTTGTTAAGACTACTTGCTCGCACAATGTCTGCAATAAGTTAGAAAGTGCACTTTTTTCATGAACAACAGACAATTAAATAGCTGGAGCTGAATATTAACTATGCATGAGGTGAAACAGAATGTACTAATTGAAAATTCTTACCTCCTCAGCATAGGCATCACAAAGTTTGTTCCCCGAGAGTAGCTTGTTTTTCAAGCTCTTGTTCTGAAAAAGAGAAAACGCAAAAGAGGTAATGACATTTGCATCGGCCCAGTAGCCTGCACTGCATGTTGGTTTGGCGTTTTTGGTGCTGTATAAAAAGCACTATTGACTCAGTGGGCACCAGTTTCTCTAGCTGGGCAATTGACTGTATAGGAGCCCTCGCAGCAAGTGCTTGGTTGCCTCTTGATTTCAGACTCAAAAGCAGTGAGGAGTGGCCTGTCTGACGATCTGAGAGAGCACTCTGGCTCGCAGGCCTCTTAAAGGTCAGAAACCTAGCTCAGGGCAAGACCCCCACTGAACTTTAAGCATGATCAGTAAAGTCTTAAAATCATTTGAATAGCAGTGAGTGGAGAGATGCCAAAGTATGGGTCATGAGCTGCTGGTGTCAGTTAACATCTAAATCTGGACATAAGTGAATGATTCTGCCCATACACACAATGCCTGTAACTTAAGCTTAGGTTTGATGCATTAAAAACAATTCTATAGATTATTCCCAAATGTAAATTAAATTAAATGTAAATTAAAAACGAGAAAAGACAGTTTAATTGGACAACTTGTGCAAACTGCAGGTGCAGCAGAAATTATGCAATCTGCTTCATCTTGTGTTGCAAATTCAATTTCTTCATTTCAGAAACATGGTTGAATCCAAATAGCAATTAAAAAAAACATTTATAGTAAAGCCCCAAAAGGTTTGTGGCCACTGTACTAAACTATAGATGCATTCATGTATACACGATTCTTCTGTAGGTGTTCTGGAAGTTTTGTTGCAACATACTTGAGCAAGACGATTTCAAGAGACTCAGATTCTTTATGCAGAAACATTTATTGCAGCAAGCTTAAAAATGAAGAGAACAAAACAACGACATGTGTTGAGTGTTGTCATCTAGTGCCAATGCTGGCTTCTCCCCCCCCCCTCAGAGGGCACATTCATACTGATCATACACATTTATAGTTTCCTCACGCCTAATCATATATTCAAATAAGGTTAACACAGCTCCTTTGCTGTAAGTATTGAGGAGGAGTAGGAATGCTCTGTATGCAGAGTCTGTCTATTCTCCCAAAATTAGAAGAGAGAGTCTCCACTCAAGCCTTAAGGCCTAAATCATTACATTCTTTGGAGAGATTCCGCTCTCACTGACCTTTGAGACCTTTCAGAATGGAGAGTTTCACTTTAGTCTCAAAAATCCTTTACAATACGGTTAAAAGGAAGTCTGCACTGACACAGTCAGGGGGCAGCATGTAAAGACAGACGGGAATATGGCAGCATTCAATAAAGAGGGACTTTCTCTTTTTTTAATTGGCGCTGATCTGGTAATAAGATCAGTCCTAAACCACCTTAATGCTTAACCCAAAGTAACCATCAGGTTTTCTAGATGAACTGATCAAACAGCACATTCAACCATGACAAAAGTTTACAAGAACTAAAATTGGACCATGTCCAGCATCTGCAGATAGGAGAAAGTTCAGACTGTCTGTAATGTGATTTAAAACTAGACTGTCTCTGAAATGTTACTGCGGAAAGCTACTCGGTAAACCCAGCATCACGTGTACTGCGCCATACAACATAATGTTTATGTTCTCCTCCCAAAAATTAGGTATAGATTTAAGTGTTGTTCACTACGTCTCCATATTACCATGACCGGCACAGTGTCAGCTAGGATAGGCTGCAGCATCGCTACTGTAGTTTATAAGTGATTAAGAAAACGGGTGGATAGATATTTGAGGCTTTTTGAAGTTGTTTCTCAAGGAGAAAAACCAAAATGAAAGAAAACTGAGTTTTATTTATAAGTGTATACAAGCTTTTAATTAGTTTGTAGAAAGGGAAGACTCCAGCTTCAGCTTGTTTGATAAAGTTATAAAATAAAGGGATTTATTTTGCAGTTGTTACATTTTTACCATTACCTTCTTTGGAATGAAGAAGCATTAAAATAACTAGCTAAAAGAGAAAGTAATCACGTGACAGGACCACAAAATATTTGAAATATTCAGAGAAAATATGTCACCAGGCAGTCGTTGAGTTGACCATGAACTCTGAATATGTGAGGACATGTATCTGACAGCTAAACCTAAACTGGATCATGCAACAGAACAAAGATCCTAATCACAGCAGCAAGTCTACAACAGAATGGGTGAAAAAGGAAAGAATCAAAGTGCTGCAAAGACCCAGACCTCGACATGACTGAAACGCTGCGGCAAGAAGAAGAGTCATCCAAAATTCTTCCACAATAATGTGACAGAATAATGAAGTTGCACAAGTAATGATTACTTAAAGTTATTGCTGAGTAATGATAAATTAAGTTATGGCTCTATAAACTACAGAATCATGGAGAATACTTACATTTTTCACAGGACTTGCCCTGTTATATAAAATGATATATACTTTATTTATTTCAAAAGTTAGAGCAGCCAAGCCAACCCAGCTCAAAAAAATAAATACTACATTAGAAAGGTAAATAAATACATAAAACATGGAGCACATTTAATTAGGAAATAGAAAAAAGTGTAATATTAGTGCATATGGATATTTTTTAAATAACACAGTATCTGCATCTGTCCTTGTTGAAAGGAAGAAAAAAAAACGGCTGTTAGACTATCCAGATCCATTTTTGATCCACTGCCATTCACAACATTCACTTGACCTCTGCCTCAGTTGACTGACTAATCCAAACAGTGCACCGATTCAAACAGAATAAAAAGTGAATCCAAACAGCAAAAAGAACGACGGAAGAAAATTTCCTCTGCAAGTTAGGACCACAGCACCCTTTCTCTGACATGCCTGGGATTACACCACTTTTCAGTCACATCTATCACGACCACATTTCTTCCTACCTATCAGATTAACATCCCTGTTCGCCATCGCTGTCCTGAAGCTATACAGTCACACTGTGGCTTTGGAAAGTGTGAGTCTCGATGAAACACATCAAAATAAGCTCACCGTGTTCCCTCTGGACCCAGAACTGCCAGCATGATCAGCTAGTGAAAATTCAAGAGTATAATCCAAACGAGTAAAAAAAAAAAATAACATGGGTAGGCATGCAAAAATTGACAAGACTTGCAAACAAAAATAAGCCACGACCTCTACCATAAAACGCGACTTTACCCTGAGATAATCATCAAAATGAGCCAAATGGAAACTGCTGTGAAAGATTGTAACTCACCACAGTGCCACAAATAAAAACAAAAATGTGTATAATATAGTAAAATATAGTTAGAAGTGTGTGTTTATTATGTGTGTTTAGTACCAACAGGGCTGTGGGCATTGTCTTGTTGATCTCAGTGTAGCGCCATAAAATGTTTGTTCAAACATGTCGAGTCTCGAGTAAAATGAATCGTTCTAATGAGAACACCATCATGAAATTTGTTTGTTTGGAAGCTTCTCTATGACACCGACTGGGGACGTTAACCAGCAGTAAGCTATGGGTTCAAATAGTAACCTTTATGGTAAACATTATAAACGTATGTCCATATAGAAACACACAGAGCTGTCAGCGTGTCGATTCTGAATATTGCTTCTATTTAAAGGAATATTAGTGTCAAATTAGCCTAATGTCATCCCCAAGGAGATATATACATATAATTACATGTCTGCATTTAGTGTCATGAGGTTGGGTTCCTGCAGGTGGGACACATGCATCACCAACAAAACTTTAATCTGCAACTTAAAGTATTTTAAGTATCAAAGTATTTTAATTTTTAAAAAATGTATTTCTTAAAAATGTGCAGTGTCATGCATCAACTATGTTATGCTAGGCATTAAATATTACTGAAAATCACAGACACGGGCCATCATGCATTATCTGGAGCAATATTTTCACAGTCAAGCTCTGTGTACCTCAATTTCTTTTCTTTTTTTTTACATAAATATTATTGGATAAAATAATTTCCTACCATGGGGCTGTATTCACTTTTAAACTGAACATGCACTACATTCTGGACTTTCCTTTTAATTTGTATTTATTTATTTTCATCACCCACACCTTCACAATGTACTACACACTCCAGCACAGACATAAGATGCACTGTTAGCTGAGGTAATGAGTTGTTTTGTGACTCGCTGAAGCAAAGCTGACCGAATATCATTTCCACACAGTGGCACCTCCTTTCACCACTACAGAGGGACCACCTTTTGAGGACATGTAGAACTGGCAGCCATTATAAAATGTGACGTAGTTAAGCCCCAGGACACACTCAGAGAGAAAATAAGATTCTCTGGAGCTTATACTGTATGTCACAGTGCATTAGACGAAATGAAACGCACCATGCAGCACATGGCATAACGTGTTATTCCCGCAGCATTGTCAATTTGCAGGCCTAAAAATAAAGTCAGTTTTTTTAAGTGTCGTTAATATTTTAATTTAGAAAAATGCGACAGCATATAAATAAGTGTATTGCCCCTTGACTAGAGATGACTACTGGCTATGTGAACATCTTGGATAAACAATCATATTGTGTTTCAGAATTTGAAGACAGCATATAAAATGTAATGCATACAGTAATATAGGCTTTCACAACAACCTAAAGGACTTTAGCACACAAACAAATACACACTTAAAATAAATGCCCATTATTCAAATCAAGGTTATTTTCGAACATTATAAAGTGCTGATATGCTCACAGGCAGTAAGTGCTGATATTTACTGTCCATCTAGGTCAACTTTCATACTACTCAACAGCCATCAGTGCAGCCTCCTTTTAGCCTCAGTGCGAAGCATCAGAAACCAACTCTTCCGGAAACACATTTTGTATTTTATCTCAGTCAAGTTGTTCCCACATTTACACTATGGAGTGTGAATGCAGTGTGCATAATAAACTGGCATATTTCATATTTATGTATCAAACTCTCCCACGTGGTGCATTCCACCCAGTCCTGCAAAGTTTAAATAAACTATGAAAAGTGCATCGCATTTAGGGCTGACATATTCATTCCAAACTGGCCGTGGCGTGCACATCGCTTGACACCACTTACAAGTGCGGCGCTGTTGTCATAACACATTTCGGCTAAAAAGGTCAATAAGATTCATTGTTAATGGCAAAAACAACCCAAAAGGACAAGATGATTCTGTGGCATCACTGCTGTAACAGGTCACATGTCATGAAAATATGGCTTCATTATTTATGTTGATTTCTGTGCCTGTAGAAACGAAAAATGCAGTCAGTGGCTCTGTCCATCTATTAGAATCGTCTAGGATTTAATGAAAGTCTTATGATTAACAACCACTTCACTTTATAAATAATAACTGCATACAGGATGTTTAATGTTAGCACTTACACCTAGCTGGCCAAAAGGAACTCAAGCTTGTTTTTGTGTTGACCTTCCTGTAAATCCACACGTCTCCTATTATCTTCAGAGAACATACGAACATTTGGATGTGAAGTGAAAGAACCTACTATTGTACATCTAAAGGAATATTACTTTTTTTGAAGTCCACTGCTTTAATCATAGTTTATTTAAATCATTCTGATTAAGTGGAAAACAAAGTCCTTTGTTAGGCACACTCATTACTGCTTTCCTTGTGCCTTTGGTTGGCTCCCATAGCATAAATTTCAATGATGTTTTCTTGTTTGTTTTTGCTTTCATAATAATAAAAAAAACATTAAACTGTTAAAATTTTTATTGTTATGTTGTAATTATATATGAAGGGCCTATAAATACCAGTTGTTTAAGGTCTGTAATTAATGCACGACACAAAAACAGTATCTGAAATGGGATATTTTCTTGCAACAATCAATCTACAAAAAAGATCATCATAAAAGTTCTTCAAATTTATGCTCATTATAGTTAGATTTTTTTTCTCAACAGCTCCAATTTTCCTTTGTGGATTTCAGCCTCTTGTAAGTTAAAGAATGCATGCACATTATAAAATGAAAACTTCACTTTATTTGACAGCCTCTGTCACATATTAATGAATGGATTCCACACATAATGTAGCCAATTCCAATCACTGTCAGCACCAGGCAATAATCTATGTCAAAGTATATAAAAAAGAGAAACTCACAATGGCACAATATTAAGGTGGGGCCTGCACAGGAAGCTGTGTTGCTGTCAAACACAACTAATATAAATTACAGGCATTAGCAAAGCAAATATTTGCTGCTGATAAGCTATTAAATATAACATAGCCCCCTGATATCTTATACCGGCATGCTTGACAGCTTGAGTTGAACTTGTCTTGGCAGATCCTTAAGGACTCTTGAGGGGGTATTATGCATAAACGAACAGACTGCTTTCTTGTCACTGGCCCATTGTTTTGCTATACAATCATAAGCATGCAATACATAATCTGTGCATTAAGAACAGGGCAGTCTAGGGATTTTGTTTTCCCCATAGCTGTCTGCTATTTTAATTAACTTGGTGGACACAAGTGGTGACCCCCAACAAGAGGGCAAGAAATAGAAAAAAAAGGACAGAAGCAAACTGAAGACAAAAATCATAAATACTTCAAGCTTGTGTTTATGAGTTATCAATCATTTTAAATCAGATTTAGATTAATATTGTCCATATATTCATCTGAGCTGACCACAAGCTTCATTTCAGTGCTTCTTTATAGATATTGCCTCTCTGCATTTCTCATCAAATAGCTGTTGAGACGTGCCGTATGATGCCTGACAAGGCTTCAGGCTATTCGAAGAAAGGAGATAAGATGAACTCTATTGATCCTCTCGGGGAAATTGGGAAGGCTTGGCGTTTCAAAAAAGAGCTGAAATATTCCATGTGATGTGGCCTGAATTACCACTGGCATAATAATAAAGCTGCAGTTCATCCCTGAACACTAATACGTTCTGGTCATTTGATTCACTGTCATTCCTTGTACTTTTTTCAAGCCAAATCAAAAATGGCTTGAACAGTCTGATGAATTAGATTGGGAGTTAAGATAGTGAAGCATCTATAATGTAGAAAGTGATTAGAGATGAATTCAAGTACCTCAGCTCTAAAATATGAATAATGACCAGACAAATAGATGTAACTTCCAAGCTGATCAGCTTAAAGCTGGAAAGGCACAACGGTCCAAAAGCATTCTGGCGGAAACAATTCTAAGTGATCAAAGTTTACTTTATGTGACATTCCCTGCAGAGCTAATAATTTAAATGATGATGGGTAGTCTAGCTGGGATAGGCTCCAGGCCCCCGGCAACCCTGAACTGGATAAGTGGAAGAGGATGGATGGATGGATTTGTAGTCTGTGCAAAGTAAGCACTGTAAACACAGATGGCTCAACGGCCAGGCTCAACTATAATTTTGTCTATTTAAAATTTTAAACTCTCAATAATAACATATATGAAAAGAACACATATTAGATGATTCCAGTGACTATGTGCCATATGACAAAGTGTGTATACTGAATTGTTATGACACTAGGGAACAATTATGACTTTTGGATAACAACAGATTTTTAGTAATAAGGCTCTCAGTGAGCTGACAATGAGGTAGTCTGTTTAATTGGTTCCAATCAGAGAAAAAAAGCGAGCATACGACACTGCATTAAGATTAACCGCTAGATGTAATGATGTGTGAAGTGATATTTTACAGTGGTAGAAAACTTCCCTGACTCCTGCCAGTTTGCATTTGGCTATAAGGCTGCCATCGTGCATTGCATGGAGAGTAAAGTAATTCACAGTATTTTTGTATTACATTGCTAAAGATGTGACAGTTTCTGTAGCTGTAGTCATTATGTAAATCACACCGAGAACTAACGAGTTTGTTTATGAGTTACATTAAACACCTGCAAGGAAAAATAAAGGAGTCTTTAACAACAGAATCAATAAAATCTTGAGAAGTTGCCAGTTTGCTGCCTACGATTATCATCAGCTAGAACTGTTTAGTATGACAGGTATTTGTTTGTTATTACACTGTGTTGCATGCTCACAGTTTAAATTATCAGCATGCATATAAGGACAAGTTTAAATATGGGGAATAAGACGAGACAATACACTAGATTGAGAGCGGTGAGAGTGAACCAAAACACTAAAGGTACAAAGAGATTTTCATTAAAAAAACCAAGCAGATAATGTTTTGTTTGGGGTTTTTTTCCCCTCCAGAAGGCCCTTTTTTGAGATTTAACACAGCCTATCCCCGTAGTTAATGTCAGACCATCAGATTTTTTTTTCTTAAACAAGCTAGAACTGGTAAAAATAAAAGGCAATATTAGAGCAGCAGTAACAAAACACTACACGTAAATAAACATGCACACTGAGACAAGTAAATGGCAGCAAACACTGGTTCAGACCCTCCCCGTCCGTTTTCTAACTATTTTTTTCTTGTTTCTTCACTCCTGTTTACTCTCTCTGTGAGCATTATTAATAGTGACTGAAAAAAATACTCTTCTGTTCCTGAAAATGCCCAATATAAACAGAAATAAAAAGTAATGGATAAATTGGATATGTGATTACAGTTGTTTATTTTGACAGACAGACATGGGCATAATATCTTTTCTCATTTGTGGGATGATACACTTCAATAAATAGATACAAGCGAGCCTTATCAAAAATAATGATCTCCTTTTTAAAAAAATGTTTTGATTAAAAGGATTTTTATTTGATACCACCATATGGTGTATTAGTCCTGCAAAATATTGATTAATGCCTTTGTACTGGACGTTCTATCAAAGACCAAATGGAATTCTTTAATTCACACACATTAGTCATTAAGGTGGTAAATTTGCACTGGAGAATCAAGGGATGCTTTGATGGCAAAGCAAAGCATAACGTTCCCATGTTGAGTACAGTGGAAAGTACAGCCAACTATCGGAATTGGAGTTGGAGAAAGATGTGATGGACCTGCCTTAGTACTATATGGAAGCTCATGCCCGGCATCAGAGAAATAGAGATGAACAGGCATATGGCTCAATACATGAGTGGGGGCACAAAAAGAAATTGGCAGGAATACCAGAGGGGCAACATACTAGCTCCTGGTAGACAAAGCAGTTGCCCAAAATTGGAAGACCAGGCTGAACAACTTGCCTATGAATTGATGCCCTACACCCGGATCCTGGAATGCCTAGACCTATACAAGATCAAGAGGACACTAAAAGCCTTCATTGGGAACTCATGGGGATGTGGACAACAACACTAGAGGCCAACTTCAAGCCAATAGCACTAGTCACCATCAAGTGCAGGATCTAACAAGGAGGTGTGCTGTCTCCACTGCTTTTCTGCATAGGCCTGAACCCCCTCAGTGAGATCATTGACAAGTCTGGTTACAAATACTGATTACAGAATGGAGCTATTGTCAGGAATCTCCATGGATGACATCAAGCTGTATGCCAACAGTGAATGAGACATTGATTCACTGATCCATGCCACCAGGATCTACGGAAACAACATTGAAATGTCATTCGGTCTTGAGAAGTGTAGTTGTATTGAAACAAAGAGAGGGAAGGTAGTCAGAACTGAGGGGATCACACTACCAGAAGGCAACATTGCAGACATAGAGGACAGCTACAAGTACATGGGAATCCAACAGGCAAATGGGAACCACAAAGTGGCTTCTAGGAAAGCTGCAACCACCAAGTACCTGTAGAGGGTCAGGAAAGTCCTGAGGAGTCAGCTCAATGTTAAGAACAAGATCTGGGGTATCATCAACATCTACGCCCTGCTTGTGATCAGGTACCCTGCTGGCATAATACGCTGGCCAAAGGGGGAGATAGATAGCGGAAGTGGCTGACATCCAGAAACCTACCAGTGGCTGGACAAAGCTGGACTGAAAGACAGCACAGAGGCAGTAATCATGGCAACACAGAAACAAGCTCTAAGTACATGATCCATAGAGGCAGGGGTCTACCACATCAGGCAAGACCCCAGGCGCAGGCTATGTAAAGATGCCCCTGAGACAATCCAGTACATAACAGCAGGATGCAAGATGCTAGAAGGCAGGGCATACATGGAACGCCATATCCAAGTGGCCGGCATGTGCTAAGTATGGCCTGGAAGTCATGAGATCAAATGGGAGATGCCCCCTAGGGTGGTTGAGAATGACCAAGCTAAGGTCCTGTGGGACTTCCAGACACAGACGGACATACTGGTGATGGCTAACCAACCGGACACAGTAGTGGCAGTCAAGCAGAGGAAGACAGCGTAGTGATAGATGTAGTTTTATACATTATTACAGTAACATTAGTAAGAAAGAACATGAGAAGCTGGGGAAGTAATAAGGGTTGAGAGAAGAACTCAAGAAGATGTAGAGGGTGAATGTAACAGGGGAGCACTTGGTGCAGTCACAGCAAAGCTAGGCGAGTGGCTCCAGCAGATCCCAGAAACAAGATCTCGGAGACCTCAGATAAGAACAGAAAAGATACTGGACAGGACAATCAAGCTCCCAGGGGAGGGCTTAAAGGACAGACCACAGGTGATT
>VUQR01008215.1:0-15296 GCA_015108515.1 Hemichromis elongatus | reverse complement strand
CTGAGATGCCTTGATACAGCACTCTGGGAACAGCCTATCCGTTCAGAAATTTCTTTCTGTGTCTTACCCTCTTGCTTGAGGGTGTCAATGATGGCCTTCTGGACAGCAGTCAGGTCGGCAGTCTTACCCATGATTGAGGTTTTGAGTAATGAACAGGCTAGGAGTTTTTAAAAGCCTCAGGAGTCTTTTGCAGGTGTTTCGAGTTAGGTTAATAGCTCGTTTAGTGAACCTTTTCATGATATGCTAATTTTTTGAGACAGGAATTTTGGGTTTTCATGAGCTGTATGCCAAAATCATCAATATTAAAACAATTTAAGGCTTGAACTACTTAAGTTGTGTGTAATGAATCTAAAATATATAGAAACTCTAATGTTTATCAGTACATTGCAGAAGATAATGAACTTTATCACAATATGCTAATTTTTTGAGAAGGACCTGTATATTTATATTATTGGTAAAAAGTTTTAGAACACCCCAACTTTTGTGGAATTCAAGCCGTTAAAGTCCAATGAATAGCTTGAAATTGTACAAAAGTAAGTGTTGAACTACCAGAGGTTAAAAAAGGAAAGGCTGGAAAACACTGTGGTACTATACCCTTGTGAGCATCAGATGAACTGTACTGTAATGCACAAAGTAGTGGGTTACTACAAAAATGGTGAGAAAAAGGCAAACAATGGAAGAGGGACAGACCATTAACACTTAAAAATGTGGGTCTCTCATTCAGAGAAATTGCAAAGAAAGTCAATGTGACAGTGAGTCCCATTTCCTTCACCATCAAAAGACACTCAGAAACTAAATTTGACAGGAAGAGGTCTGGCAGACCCAAAGACACAACTGAATCAGAGGACAAGTTTCTGAGAGTTAGCAGCTTATGTGAAAGGCAGCTCAAAGGACAATAGCTTTAAGCACAGCTTAATAGGGGTCGTAGTAAGCAAGTCTCAGTTTCAACTGTGAAGAGAAGACTTTGAGCTGCAGGTTTGACAGGATGATGCTAAGACATCAGAATAAGACAAAGAGGCTTGGCTGGGCCATGAAACATGACCATTGGACTACTGAAAACTGGAAGATTATTATAGCGCGATGAATCAAAATTTAAATTATTTGGTTCATCATGCAGGGTCTTGGTAGGCCTTTGAGTAGGTGAAAGGATGATTCCACAGTGTGTGGCATCAACTGTCAAACATGGAGGAGGGAGTGCTATGGCTCGGTGACTTGTACAGAGTGAGATGCACACTGAACCAAAACGGCTACCGCAGCATTCTGCAACGCCATGCAGGGCCATGCAGGTCCATTCAGGGCCATGCAGTACCCTCTGGTATGTAACTAGTTGGTCAGGCGTTCATCCTACAGCAAGATAATGACCCCAAACATAAGTCCAAGCTACACCAGAACTACCTCAGGAACATAGAACAACATGGTGAGCTTGAAAACATGGAGTGGACCAGCACAGTCTCCAGACTTAAACCCCATCGAGCTGCTTTGGGATGAACTGGACAGAAGAGTGAAAGCAAAGCAACCTACAAGTGTCACATTTATGGGGACTTTTGCAACAGATATTGGAAGAATGTTCTGAAGAATATTTGATTTCTTTTGTAGAACGAATGCCACGGGTGTGTTCGGCTGTTATATCTGCCATAAGGTGGCTACTTAGAGTCAGAGGTTTAGAATACATTTTGGACTATAAATTGATTTCATGATTTCTTTTTTAACTCCAATTTCTTATTTGTACTTAGCTTTCATTTCAGAGTGCAATGAGATATTAAGCAGCACAATTTTCAGTTAAAAAAATTGGAAAAATTAAGGTGTTAATAAACTTTTGGCTGGTAGTGCATGAGCTCGATACTAAAAGTCCAAAAAAAAAAATAATTTTAGAATATAAAGCTGTAGTGGAGAGATGGTTAGTCAGCACAGTACAGTATGTTTGATGTTTTTAAGGTTATAAGCATTTTCCCTTGTTGCCTGGCAACTTCACAGCAATGAGTCCAGGAAGTCATTGTTACAGGTGAAGGAAGTCTGGCATATAATCCTCACTAAAGTCACTTGTTGTTACACTTCTGCTTTTTACATGTGTTAAAGAAGATCAAAGCTTTAATGGGCTGATACAGTATATGAACACAGTAGTTACTGCTAATGGATACGGTTTAAGTTTTAGCCAGTAAACTGTAAACTCACCATCTATATTTACAACTGCTTAAACAAACATTACCCAGTAATACAGGTTACCCTATAACCTTAAAAAGAAAAGGGATGTAGTGTGTAAGCGCCACATCTGAATAAAAAATATTTAAATATTTGTTGGTTTTGAAAGAAGTCATTTTTCAGACAAATAAACTGAAGCATAAAAATAAAGCCAAAAACACCAGGACCAACATTAAACAACAAAGCACAGTCGTACACAACAAGGCTCAAAATAAAGACAGGACTATATGTACACAAGGGGCTGATTAGGGGACTAGAGAACAGCTGGCACACAGGTGGAACTTACTTGATAAGGAGACACGAAATAAAACCAGATATAAGACACGAGGGATAAAAGACTACCGAAATAAAACAGGAAGTAATCTGATCAGGTTAACACAGAGATGGAGACGTGACAAACTACAGGAGCGCACAGTGGAGAGAGCACAAACTGAAACTCAAAGAATTAAATATAAACCACAAGCAGAAACTAAACTGCCAAAGGTAAAATAGATAAATAAATACATAAAACTGAGAACATAATTGTAATGAAACTAACCAGAAAATATGTGCTATTAGAAAGGATCCAAACTGCAAAAGGACAGGAATCAAAAAATAATATGAAACTCAAAACATGGGTCCAAAACACACGATCCATGACAGAGACTGCTGTCAACAAACCAGCTGACTTGCCAAGTCCTGACTGTGCATTACAGGCTCTCCTCTTGTGTTTCATCATGTCCCTCTTGTGACTGCATGGATGAGTAGTATTTTGTCTACATGGAAGTGACTCCTGGCTTGTTTTTTGAACCATGACGAATAACTGCAGAAGACATATCTGTGAAATTCACAGAGAACAAAAACTCTATTAACAACATCTACTTCATTACATGGATAGACTCCGTGGCCCTGGATGTGACTGATACTTTGGACTGAGCTGATAAGACAACGTGAAACAACAATAAAGCTGCTGTTGTTTTAGCACAAGCCCGGTTAAGTGTTCATAATGACCTGCTAAAAACATTTAAACTCAAGTTTATTTGTTTTTGTTTGTTTTTTTGTTTTTTTTTACTATAGGTGAAATCCTTAAAAAATGGTTTAAATACATGTTTCACTGAAATCTAAAAAAATTATGAAAGATCGACTTATTTTCATAGAAGGATTTCCTGCTAGAAAACTTTACGTCCTGACAGAAAGTGATTCTAGAAATGCTGTAAGTGGGTCGCATCTGTCTTTACGTGAAGAAGCCCCCAAAGTTATGCTTGAAAACACAGTAGAAATTGACCAATATATTTGCTTATGTCATTGGCTATTGTTGTCCAATAAAAGGGCAATATGAAAGCTTGTCATTTATCTCTAGGTCATCTATATTAACGAGCAGTCAGCCATGAAATATGTAACACTTGGAACATTTAAGACAAAAAATATACAATACCAAAAATATTTAAATACAGTAATATGAATATTATTCATAATACTATAAATAATATCTGATACACAATCAGTAAAAACACCTATGTTCATCAATAATAGGAAGAAGAAGAAGAAAAAAACCCAACATAGGGCACTATTGTAAGTATTTAAGCCGACTATTCACATTAGAGGTCTTGTGTGAATATAAGGCATTTTGAAGTTTATACATTAAAACATTTCTAAGAAAAAAACAAGAATGTTTTGTGCCATCTAGTTCACACTGAATTCTGCCCAGCATCATCTGACTGTACGCCACATTCGGCCCGAAACAAGGAGTCCGTGTAAGGGTAGAGAGAAGATGTGTTATTTAAAGTGTCCTATTTGTTTCATCACTGTGTCTTTGCCCACCGTTTCTAATACACCGTCACCAGCTCAGACTGAACGCTCACCAGCTGATGGGAGCGCCTTGGTTTCTAAAGGGACAAAAATGCATGTAGACAAGATAGTGACGCAAATTCAAATGCAACTGAAGGCAATTGCAGAGCACATATGGCGTCATTTTCAGGCTACAAAACATATTTTTGCATCTTTATTACAGTAAACCACACAGTAAGTCACAGATCACAGATTACTAGAGTTTGTGTGACTAAATCCTTCCGGAGCCTTACACAATTTTTGGTACATGTACATCTAAGTGGATATTTGTTCTAATGTGGACGGAGCGGGGCTAGCTGTCTTGTGTTTACACTAAGCTACAGTATACAGTATCGCAGATACAGGGTCATGTTCCACAAAGTTAAAGTTTCTAACATGTTAAATGTGAAATGAGTTTCTTTATAAAAGCTTCATGTATGACAGGATAGAATAGAATAGAATAGAATAGAATAGAATAGCATTTGGTGACAGTGGGAAAGAAAAACTCAGAAAGAAAAGAAACCTTGGGAAGAACCAGGCTCAGGGACGGGCAGCAACCTGCTGCAGTCGGTGAGGGGATGAAGATGGGACAAAGACAACGTGAAGTAAAACGTTTTTTTCATGTGAATATTTGTTGCAGCCAAGCGTGCAGGGCAGGTTCTGAATCCGTATCTATCTATAAATCTATAATTGGTTTCTGCAGAAACAAATCTCACACCACCACCACCATAATTGTCCCAAAGTTGGAACCGTTGTTGTCAGTGATTACGGGAAAGGGCTTTCTCAGGAGAGATTTGGGGGTGATACTGTGTAGCTCACAGACCTTATCTGCCACGATTGTCTTCCTATAAAACATCCCCGGGGAACATCTATGAACATCTTTCCACTAATGCAGTGGAAGATGCAGTGTGGAGCTAGGTCTGAAAACTATCTTGGCAGGAAAGGTAGCAACACAGATTATGTGACGATGGCAGCTCTATACCAGGTCTTAGTGACAATATCATAGACACTTTTATTTCGTGCCTCATCACTAAAACTTGAGCTAATGATTAACTTTGGGAACCACCTACTGCATGTCTCCACAGCATGGTCACCAACAAGCAGCTCCATGAAGGTCCAGTAACATGACTTGCTTATATAGGCTTTACTCATAACCTACATGGGATCCATTACAATATAATTCTAGAAAGCATTAGAATCTGTGTGAATGCACCCTTATTCAAGATTAATAAGAAATAAAGAGGAAAACATTACTGTAAAAAACTGTATCAAATGACTGAAAATGGTTGTGAGATGATTCAAGTGTTGTTTGGAGTATGAATCTCATGCACAGATCAATGAAGGGTCTGCTTATTTTTAGAGGACAATACTGAACTAACTGCATCACGGAGCTTTTCGCTTGTGTCGCTTCAGACATTAGTGAGAAATATCACAGAGATTGTGAAGACTGATCACAAACCCAGTGGCTCATAATTTTCTTGCCAAAGAGCAAAATAATCTGTATAAGCTGTAAACATTTAAACAGCTCAGTGACGGAGAAGAGTCAGGAAAGAGCCGGCATACTGAGTGCATCGGTCTGTATTCACTGATTCCTACAAAAAGAACACCTGAAGCATTAAAGGAGAACCCCAAGAAATGTATGTATGCCTTTTATTCAGAAATAGGTTTGGGTCAGTGCTTCCCCAAGATGTTAGTGTTGATAATCAGAGGGTGGGCTTTTTGTTTAAATATTGCTAATATCCAGTGTTTCTGTGACACCAGAAAGCTTTTACCTTGCAAATAGCAAGATGACCTTTGTCATGTGTAAACACTGGCACATCTCTTTAACCTTCCTGCCAAGTGATAAATCCATGGTAGTACGAGGTGTTCATTTCAACTTTTATATGAACTTGAAGGGAGCAACCCTGGAAACGTATTGCCTTTGTAAACACGATGGGCCCCCATGTTTTAGTATTATAATTTATTTTTTCACATTAATCTACATAAAGGGGAGATTTCTCTGTACTTTAAGATGTGTGCCAAAAACACTTTGGAAGACAGCCATGATCCACTTGGCAGAACACAACTGTGAAGTGGAAATCTGAAGCATTGCAAAAGCTACGAGAACAGTCCTTCAGTGACTGAGAAGACATGCACTGCAATCATTAGGTCTGACAATGATTCTGAAATCACTTTTGAAACACAGAATATTTCCACATTTTTCTGGAGTTTCATTCGGGGGACATCTACGTTAGCCGGCGTTAAAAAGAAAAACTCATATCAGGTACATCAGCATTATCTTTCAGAGTGTTTTGGGTAGATATTTGGTTTTTAGCGTGCTGTAAAGCCTTCTGTGTGCATGAAGGGTTAGAAAACGTGAACCTGCCAAACCTCTGCAACGTGCTCCTTATCTCTGTTTGAGGCTAGCTTCTCCATGTAACATTAGCCACTATTAACATAGCACACCTGAATCTCTGACCGCTTGGTTGGCAGTTGCAGTGTGGGCAGTGCCAGCTGTATTTTGACCTTTTTAACAGTCTATTGGGAGTCAATGCTAAAAACTAAATTAGGGCAGGAGCTCCCAATATCTAATGCATGGCCCTGGTTATTTTGTGGTGCACAAGCATATTGCTGACATAGAGAACAACAATACACTACAAGAACAAGCAAAATCTCTCAGACCAGTCAGTGATTCATTGTTCTTCACTGTTTCTATCATGTCTCCTTCGTTTTTGTGTTATGAAACCAGGTACATGCAGGATATCCCCGATTCGTTTCATCAAGTACCACGTCTGCACGTTGAACACTTAAGTGCTGGGCTGAAATTGGAGGTGCATGTATTCATGTACCTCTTAAACATTAGGCTCTAATTACAAGATAAGGTACTATTGTTTGCTTGCATAAAGCTGAATTTTAATTTTGTATCTTGTAATCTTGTAATCCCAGTTATGTTTTTTGTGTTTTATTTACATCAGGGGTCATAATCCCAGCCCTCGAGGGCCGGTGTCCCTGCAGGGTTTAGATGTGTCCTTGATCCATCACAGCTGATTTAAATGGATAAATTACCTCCACAACATGTCCTGTAGTTCTCCAGAGGCCTGGTAATGAACTAATCATGTGATTCAGGTGTGTTGACCCAGGGTGAGATCTAAAACCTGCAGGAAACCGGCCCTCGAGGCCTGGGATTAGGGACCCCTGATTTACATGATGGCACCAATCAGGGTGATGTCAACCCCAGTATAAAATATCTGAACAGAAAACAGAGGACTTAAATACACAGAGGGTGATACAGGACAGTGGGAACAGATGGGGAAACAGCTGACACACATGAACCTAATGACGCTACAGGAAAAGTCATAATATACAAGAACACACCAGACCCCTTTCAAAATAAAACAGGAAACATGGAAACGGAGACATGACAACACAAACTTGACAAAACACAGCCCTAAAACACATGGCAGACAAGAAACAGAACACAACTCCTGAAGCAGATGATAATAATGGCAAACCCTACATAAGAATAACAAAGAAACTTTACAAAATACAAAATAAAGCGCAAAACACTAGGTGGGAGAACCAGCCTGTGACAAAACAGCATCACTAGATATGAATAGACTGAGAAAGGCATTAAAATTAGAACTAATAGATAATAAAACACCTATACAACATGACAAAATATGTATGTACCTCTGGGGTCTCCACAGACAGTCAGGGTTAAGATGTGTGGTAAGAACACTTTGAAATACAGTCCGGATCCAGTTGGCATTAGACATAACTGTGATGTGGAAACTTGAAATCTGTGTTGCATAAAATGTGTGCAATGGAGGCAATATGGGCAAATGTCTACTGAAAGCTTGAATATGAAGACATGTAACTGGGTAAAGGGTAAAACTAACCTGTCTCACGACGGTCTAAACCCAGCTCATTGCGTGGGTCATTGCAGTCACTATCTACATTTTTTTCTTATTTTAATGCTTAAAAGCACCACTGCAGCACAGGCATGGATGGAGTGGGGTCAGTGCTCTGTCAATTGCTTTCTTAGTGAGTCATAAATACACAACGGTGGCAGGAGGACAGATTAAACATTTTACAGTTTTATTACGTTTTATGCTCAATGCTAAATCTAGAGGAAACCACTGTTTTATTTTGTGTGTCCAGTCTTACTTCCCCCCTGCCTCATTGTCTTGATTATCTGTACCTGTGCAGATAAAGTTTGTTGTTTTCTTGTTGTTTTTGTCTTTTTGTGGTTTATGTCCCTCTTCATGGCCAGATCTATGAAAACACACTTGCAAAATACTCTTTCCTTGTTGTAATTATATATTTATGATACTTTTTGTGGAGAAAATTTGGCAATTTCAAAGGTTTCACGTGCAGTATTTGTACCTGCCAGTGTGGCTGTGATATTCATACCCACTGGAGTCCTGAAGCCTCAGGCAGGAGAGATGAGGGAAGGTTCAGAGGGTCAAAGACATTGTGTTGAAACTGAGATATTGAGGCACATGTTTGGACTGCAGCCAGACGTGCAACTCCAACGCAAAGTCCAAAACAGCTTTTAGGTTCATGAAGAATAAACTTTTTAATCATGATTCTGATGCCCATTATGATCCCGAGTACGTCTGCACGCACTCTTGACTATGTATGCATCTACAAATGTAGTCTGTTTCCCCCTTTCAGTTGGTGAAGACGGCTGACTTAGATCCCAGGCACAACTACATCCTTGGCTTCCATCCCCATGGTGTGCTGGTGGCAGGAGCCTTCAACAACTTCTGCACCTACTCTACAGGCTTCAGACAGCTGTTTCCAGGCATCACCAGCTACCTGCTCATGTTGCCTCTTTGGTTCAGAGCTCCTTTCTTCAGAGACTACATCATGTGTGGAGGTTTGAGTCACAGACATTTCAATCATGTTTCCAATTCTGACTTTCTTTTTATGTATGTTGAAATACAAATATTGCATTTGATCATGTGTAGATATTGTTTTTTTCTTCTGTTACAACATTGCAGGCCTGATTCCTTCAGACAAAGAGAGTGCCAGTTATCCACTCTGTGACAAGAAAGGTGGCAATGCTATTGTGATAGCTGTTGGAGGGGCACCAGAGGCCCTTGATGCCCACCCAGGCACTTACAATGTGCTCTTGGCCCATAAGAAAGGCTTCATTAAAATGGCCATGGAGTATGGGTAAGATCAGCCAGCCCTGAGGGAATCTGGAAAGTTCTGCTCCATCGACTTCTCTGAAATGGTTTTGCTTGTTTGAAAGATTGAGTCAATCTATTTGTTTTAATGTTTTTATGCGGCTTAACTGTGAACTCCTGAAAGAAACTTATTCAAGTCACTTGCATGGAATTTCCTGGGAAAGCACATATTCTGCTGTGAGATCGATTAGAAATAAGAAACTAATAAAACTCTATTTTCTTATTCATTAAAGAACCATTTTGGTTTTGTTTTATTTTTTGTTTTTCCAGAGCTCATCTGGTACCAGTCTTCTCTTTTGGGGAGAATGAAGTGTATGACCAGGTGGAAAACCCGAGGGGAACCTGGCTTCGATGGTTGCAGGAAAACCTCCAAAAGATCATGGGTGTCTCTCTTCCTCTCTTCCATGCACGAGGCATTTTCCAGTACTCCTTTGGCCTTATGCCCTACAGAAAACCTATCAACACAGTAGGTGAGTAAGCAGCTTTACTCCTCCATCACTATATGCAGCTGGATGAATACTTTAATCTTTGGATTCTGGGCAGGGGTGTATATTAACACTCTAAACTCCTCCTGTGATTAATAGATATCTCCCCTCAGGTAATAGCATGTAGCATTACTGCACTTCCCAGTAAGTTTTCAACTTTGTGAGAAGCATCTGGTGTCACTGAGTTCAGTTTTGGTGCATGTAACACCAATCAGATACAGATGCGCTGTTAGAACAAACACACTGGGCTGTCCTTTGTAACTGGCTGCTATGCAGTCCTCACGCTCGGTTAACATATCTCAAGCATATTGTAAACTAAATAAAGTACATAAAGCACTTTGTCACATCTCTGCAGTTGGGCGGCCAATCAAAGTGGAGAAGAAAGCAAAGGTAACTGCAGAGGAACTTGATGCCCTCCACCAGTTTTACATGGATGAACTCAGCAATCTGTTTGAGGAGCACAAAGGCAACTATGGCGTGGACAAAGACACACACCTGAACTTTGTCTAAAGTGCAACAAGGCCTGGGCAGAATTGAACGCCTATTTATTTGTAAAGCTCTGGTGCTGCAGCTTCACATCATTTTACCTTTTCACCAGTTCTGTACACCTGCTCACAGCTCATCCTTTCACTAAAGATAAAGCTATTGTTTGTACACTCACACGTCCTGCTTTGTCTGTTCAACACTGCCTGTACAGCTCGCTGGGCTGAGCAGGAGCTCCGTGTGACTTAAGGCTATTAAAGAGGTGTGGGTTTAAACCTTTCCTGTCTTGTCTCTACTGTCCTGTCTCAAAAAAGCCCAAACATGTAAAAAGGCTGCTTATAAAATCTCAGATCAAATGAAAGAGTTCATTTGTTCTACAAATGCATTAAAATTCATCATGAAACCCCAATAATGTGTCGGGTCATTTGGATATTTAGAGTTTATTAAAGACTTCATGTCTAGCTCTTGTAGTTTTAGTGTCTCTGGACATTTTTGTCTTTGAAACGACTTCCCATTCCCAGTTAGACTGACTCGTGCTCACACAGTGAAGTCTAATGTAGTTTGAAAACAGGGAAAGCTGTTTTTAAATAAAATCATTCCATGTTTATTTAGCCATGATTTTTAAAGAAGCCAACTGAGGGCCACACAGCCAAGACTTCTTCACCTCACCTGTAATTGTAAATGATTTATTCAGCAATGGCTGTCCGAATGGAAAAGTGGCTCCCTTGGTTCTTATTTCACCTGGTGCATGACTGTGGAGTAAAACACAAACAAAATGTTACGGAGCATGTATTTCTGAGAACCTTGGATTTAGACTGCTGCCCTTTGGCTGCATGTGAAAGTTTCAGTTGTTGCATATGAGGTGTTGGAGTTTGTGCAAGGCCCTAAACTAAAATAGAGTCATAGGTTGAAGTCAGATTACAACATTATGCTGGCAACAGTGTGAAAAAGAAGAAGCAAAAACTGCAGGATTCATTTCATATTTTAAGGACGTACACTCTACAGAGTCAACCTAAAATCAGTGGAAATTTCCTTCTTTTGTCTCCAGAGATGTAAACGCAGTGTCAAATAAGTCCTGCACCATTACTGGCTACTTTTATGATTAAGACGCTGATTTTGAATCCAAGCCTTTCACTCATTATGGATGTTTTTAAACACTTATCCTGTTAGTTAAGTAAAGGAGCTACACATGGTACCTCTGGCTGACTGAGCTGAAAACCTGACCATCTCCTGGAGCTGCTTTTAATTGTTGGCAAGGAATCATCCTTCATCATCCAGGTGTATTCCTTCAGCCTCTCAGGTCATCAGTACCACTCAGAAAAATCTTAATGATCATAAAATTCTTAGATATATATTTTAATTATCATGTGAGACATGTGACAATAAATCTGAGTATGTGTGTGATTTATTGTATTATTAGAGCTCAATCACAGGTTAAAGGGTTGGTGTCTGGTTTGTTAATCTGAGTCCCAAATGATAAGAGTGTCTGTGAACTTTGGCAGGCGACTTTTATATGACATGGCACAATTCTGATATTTCCAAATGAAATAACTGACAGACTGGACAATGCCCTGCTCCTTTCAACACAGAGATGGCAACATGTACTGTATGTGTGTACGTGTGTGCTGAGCTGACAAAAATGCTGACTACAGGAAATTTTACATCAGGACTAGCAGATGTGGCTAGAGAATGAGAAAGAGATCATCTTTACATAAAATTGTCTGCACTTAATATAGTGAGTGAGAATTTAGATTTCCTGCTGCACTGTGCAAATGTGTTTTATGCTTGCAAGGACCCAACCTTGTTGTAATTTCTTAAGTGCTCTTAAGCAATTGTTCTCCAGGCTTTCTGAGGTCTATCAATGTTTTTGTTTTTGTCTTACCTGGATGGACTGGCCTCCTCACGTCCTCTACCTGTGCTGTAATGTCAGGGAGTGTGGGATCATCTCGACAGAGAATGAAAGGCAGCCAACAGCTGAAGAAGAGTTTTGGGATGTCCGTCAAGAACCCTGCAGAACGTTCCCAAAGACTGCTTAAAGAAACGACAAGAAAGCTTGCCTAAGAGAGTTCAGGATGTGCTGAAAAATAAAAGTGGTCATTCTAACATTGACTTTCAGGCTTGCAAGAATTAGACAGACCCTGTTTTTGTCTTATATACAATATTTCCATGTGTGTTTGCACGGTTCAGTAAACATGACCAAACACATGCTTTAACTTTCTACCATTTCCCCATCAACGAATTAAGAAATGATGTTGTCATCTGCACTCATGGCTCTATATTAAAACAGTGTAGTTGCTAAACCGACCTATTTTAAGTTCCAAACAGACCACTATTGAAAACATAAAGCATAGCAATTATTGAACAGTACCTCATGGAAGGCCCCTAACTGCTGAGCAGTTTGTCGAGTGTTGCTGAATGAAGAAGTAATGCAGTGTAGTGGCAAACATGTCTCTGCCCTAATATCCTGGAAAAATGTTGCTGGCAATAAACTCAGAATGAGTTTGCATTTCCTCCCATCAAATATACAAGAGGTTTAAGTAATTATTCATCACTTGCAAATCTCTGCAGTGGGAATTGTTTTTTTAAATCTCACAAATTGTTTCACATTTCACAAAAGTGGAAACATCAGAAGGTACCAGTAATCCACTTATAGGCATGGGATGCTGCTTCTTCCTTACTCATGTGGAATAAACAAAGGATGAGAACTTTATCCTGTTATTAGTCTTATCAGCGTAAAGTGATGAAAATTCAATGGGCTATATTTTGTGCTTTGGAAACGGTCCTTGCCTGATAAGTATGTTGTTAGTGTGCTGTAGATTGTATTCATACAGTACAGTAGACAATGCTGTCAATGTTTGTTTGGTCTCAGGCTGCTGTTGGGTGGGTGTGGGGTGTAAGTGAGGTCAGGATAACTACATAATTGACTTATTTTTGAAGATAGTGGTCAAAGTGCAAAAGCATAACGGCACAATGTTCACAGAATCCTATAGGGCACATCTTATCTTTGTGGCCTTTAAGCATTACGATCTCAATACTCATTAAAAATATATAATAATATTGGCTCTATCATCCCAAATGAATTACAACGTTTTAAGAAATTAAATGTTGCTTTAGAGCAGAGAACTTACACGAGGCCTTATTATATTAGGGGAGGAAGTCATATCTGTAGATAACAGGATATCTGTTCTACAGATTATTATTACATGAGAACTAGAAATTCTACAACAGTCAGCGTAAGCAGGATGGTTTAAGGCAGGTGAAACATAATTTTAGAATTAACTGACACCACAGCAGTAAAAAACTGTAGCTAAACACTTGAACTCCTCACACCAGGATCAAAGTCAGCCAGAGGCAGCACTCAAATAGCCAAGACAGAATAAACAATATCAAAGACTGTTCTTCAAAAGCAGACTATTCCATCACTGCTGATGATGCTGTTGCACTAAATTATTTCTCAACAGTGACCTGATGTCAAGGACTATATGACTGATTAATCCAGAAGCTGTTATATTTCTTGGCTAGGTCCCATTAGATATGCGATATCAGTTTTTGGATGAAGCACATTAGATACAAAGTGCAAGAGATATTTTTTTTTCCTTATTTACTGGAACAAACGGGAAATTATATTTAATTTGTCGAAGTCAAAAGAGGTAAAGCCAAAAAGCAAACATTAAAAACCATGACCTCAGCAGGATCATGAGCTCAGACACGACTCGAATTAAATCTTGAGTCTGAATTCATGCACGATCAAAGCTAAAGTCACAGAACAACACAACCAGTATCCTATATGGTAATGTCGCCCCATCTGGGGCTATTATGAATATGTGCTTTGCCTATTTAAACATCAAGTATTCTGTGCTTTTAATCTCATTCATCTATTTCATCAAAATACCATTATATAGTAAACTGTAGGTATTTTAAAACTGTGATTTTGGTGGTTTACCTTCTCCACGGGTGGGCTCATATTTTCAGCTATTTGCCAGCAGCTTTACTTTAGACATGCGTCCTGCCGGTTCTGGCTTGGTGAGTATCCCTGCAGTGCCAAGTGCAGAGGATATACCTGAGAGCTTCCTTGGATAGACGGCAGCCTCTGTAGACCTGTTACACAATGCAACCCACAGCTGCCCATTTCGGAGTCACGTCATGACATATTGAGCACTTTTCAGTGCAGCAGGTTCAGCTCAGGGTTTTTTAGATGTGATGTTGGTGATTTGGTTGCAGCATAGCGAGTAGACAGAAAACAAAGCACAACCCAGTTCATGAGAATAAAAGAATAAATGCAATATTGTGGAAAAGTCAAAAGTCATATAAGTCTTTATATCTTGCTTCCAACGATTGTGGAAGCAAGATATAAAGCTGATGTTTTTTAACATCAGCCACTTTTTCACTCATTTTCAGTCACGCACTATTTTTTCTTTGTTAAGCTCCTTAACACGGACCTACGAATCATTCAAGCAAAAAGGTATCAACCAGTGTTGTGTCTACACATGATACACAACTCAGGTAAGTCAGTCTTTGATTGGCCTAGACTTCATTACTGAAGGAGTGTGGAATCATCTTAAGAAAGAAACGGAGCAATAGGCAACATCCAAAGAAGAGCTTTGAGTCTCCGTCAAAAAGCCCGGGGAACTATTCCTGAAGCGCACTGAAGGAAACTACAAGAAAGCTTTCCTACAGAGGTTCAGGCTGTGTTGAAGAATACAGTAATATTGACTTAGTCGTTCATTAGAATTATTAGAACGTTTTCTTATCTACCATATTTCAAAGTATGCTTGCACGTTTCAATAAATCATTGCACACATTTCCCATTCTCCCAGCAGGAATGATAGGTATAGCGCAAGACTTTTGCACAATACTGTACATAGAATACGTATGTTTTAAATCTTAGATCATGGGAAAATAATCCACGGCTTAAAATAGTTCCTTACTGCATTTAAACAAGCAAGTAACTGTGAGCTTTGGCAGTTTGCACACAGAACATTGAACTCTGTATGCGGAGGGTGCAACATGACGACTGACGACTGATGTCGTCATGTTGAAGGTCAGAGCAACTTCTTTTGTAAGAGCTGCTATTGGCACCAGCCAATGCCAATACTTACCACCCTGATACACAGTAGGCAACTCAGTTATTTAGTAAATTAAAATAAAA
>VUQR01008214.1:20694-63669 GCA_015108515.1 Hemichromis elongatus | reverse complement strand
ACGTTTGCAAATATGTGATGTCTTGAAAAACCAAGCAGATATTTGAAGTTTACACAGCCACATTCTCGCCTGAAAATATGTTAAAAGTTTATTTTATGACCCAGAAAGAGTAATAAGAGCAATGTTCAAACTTATTAGCGGCCGCCATTATTGGAAACGAATTTGGCGCTGGGCCGCGCTATGAATTCTGGGATATGGTGGGCAACGAAGGATACACCGGACCCATCCTCAAAATCTGGAGAAATGAGCACGCATTTGTCGGCCGCAATCTGAGGAGTCTACGAATTTGGACAGCCTATGTCGCGTCGCTGTGACGTAATCGGTCTACAAATGCGGCCTCATGAAGATGCAACCCCTGAATTTGGACACAGCATAGGCCTCGAGGGCCGGTGTCCTGCAGGTTTTAGATATAACCCTGGGTCAACACACCTGAATCAAATGATTAGTTCATTACCAGGCCTCTGGAGAACTACAAGACATGTTCAGGAGGTAATTTAGCCATTTAAATCAGCTGTGTTGGATCAAGGACACATCTAAAACCTGCAGGACACCGGCCCTCGAAGCCTGGAGTTCAACATCTGTGCAGTAGAGGATGCGGGCCACAAGGAAATGGTTCCACGCTAGCAGGAAACAAATAATCATCGGGAACCTTTAGGCTCAAATGAAAGATTATCAGGGACTCAAGCAACTACCAGTGCGGCCAACCTGTTTAGTGTTCTTGTGGCTCAATGGGAGCCAACCCCTGCAACCAGGCTCTTTCCAGAGGACTGTAAGTTGTTTAATCAAGACATAAATGCACATGGTTTTGCCATGAGATTATAACATAGGATTTACGCCATTTTTGAGTCAATGGTAGCTATGGGAGTATTCTTGCCATATAGCAAAGAAAAAAAGGCAAGGGTTAGCAGCAACTGTGAGAAAAGAAAAACCAGCAAAATTATAGAGCAGCTTCTCCACGGGGATTGGAAATTAGACAAGCGGTAACAGAACAAGAAATTGGAGACTTCTCCAGTTGGTGGAGAGACAAGAAAAGATCTGTTAAAGAGAAAAGCAAAAATGGGAGTGCACAAAGAAAAAAGGGACAAAAAATGGCTTACAGCAGGAGTAAAGTGTTGGAGGAGACAGAGCTCCCTCTGCAGCAGTTACCGTCAGGTGGTGCGTGACGGCACAGCACACAGAAACACATGCGCGCACAAAAAGTCTCACACTTATACTCAATCTATAGGCTCACTTTATTATCTTTTACTGCACGCATGCAACACTGCACATACTCTGAGCACCAGTAGCAACAACAGTGCCTGCCCAATTTGCTCCACGGAAAGCTCAAAAACCAGTGCAAGCTGGAAAAAACAAAAATAAATTAAAGTAACCAAAAAATAAAAGGATGCAACAAATTTTCCAACCATTGCTTGTATTTTTCACATCATCTAAATCCTTTGTCCGTGCTATTTGCTATTAAATGACCTGAGTTCATGATTCATTTGTCTTTCAAACAATAGTTTCATGTGTCATTTCTCATGCTTACTACACAGAAGCTATGGACATCTATGGTTTGATTCATTTGCATGTGTGGATTGGATCAGTTATTTCTGACGTCTGGTGAGAATTGTATGTCAATAGCACCTTTTGAAATATTTACTTAAAAAATTGGTTTAATATTTATTTTAGCTGCTATATTATGAAAGGCACTAGGAGCTGGGATGGAGGTGGGTTGCTAAGTGGCCTGCAGACAATTTAGGGCAGAGCAGATCAATTCATAAAGGACATCTATATGACATTCTCTTACTGGATGTGTAAAAGGGTGTCAGATGAGCCATTAGCTTTTTACACTTGAACTGTAGCATATAAATTGACTTTGTGGCCTACATAAATTAACCCAATGATTTTATATTTGGTAATGTAAGTTTATGCATACAAATACATGGTTAAGGTTATAGAAAAATGTACGGTTACACCATAAAAAAGCCATAAAAAGCAGATGCCAGTATTTAACCAAAACCACTATATCCCTCCAATACAGTTTTAATGTTTTTCTTGTTTTTTTTTTAAACTAAATTGTGTCCACTAGTGACCAAACAACCTAAACTATGACAGTAACCCTGGCTGCAGTAAGATAAGGTTGTGATGTGATTAATATGTGATCTAAAAACAGATGTCTGAAGTTTATACATAACAAATACTTACTGCTTAAAACACTTGAAGTACTTTTTCACTTAGAATTATTAGTATAACTGATTTATATTTAGGTAGTGAGGTTGCTACACCTTCTGACTTTTGTGATGTTCTCATCAAAGCATAGATAAAAAACTCCCAAAATATACCTTGGACATGTTTTAGATTCTGACTTGCAGCCATTGTGCAATGACGTCAGAACAAAGGGAAAAGATTAAGTATTTAAGCAAACATCTAATTTTATTAGGCTCACTGTCGCACGCTGAGCGTTGATCAAAGACAAACACTGATAACGGTTTAGCTACATTTCTGAGCAGTAGCTCTCTTTGGTTCATCAAGCAACAAAATGAGCTGCCAACTGCATTTGGATCCTATTTGGAGTTTGATGTTTTGTTGCCATTTCATAAATCAGTGCAACAGTTTTAGAGCAAGGCTGATGACTGAGCTGACAGCTTTCAAGGTGCAATCCAAAATAAACCAACTGGCTTTAAGCTTTTTGAGAAACAGACAACGGGGAGCTAATCTCCACATGACAAAGGCTGTATTTTGGACATGACAATTTACAGATGTACAAATTTTTGCATTTGTTTTTTTTTGTGTGTTTGACTTTGATGGATTTTTAAAAAATGTGTAAACAGTATTTACATAAAAATACAAATTTTGCTGATAAATATCACATATCACGTTCCACGATACTGTAAATGAATCAGATTTCCACACATACAAATGTTACATGGAATCACAGAGAGTTGGAAACTTGTAAAATCTAAAATTTTAGATTGAATAAAGAATAACAGCTAAATGCCTTACTTTTGATTTCCGAATTTCTGATTTCTTCTTTGCCAAATTACGTTATTATTACAACAGTGAGTGACGTACCACAAAGCATTTGAGGAACTTGAAAATCTGAAAAGCAACATTTTACGGGGAGGCTTTCCACGGATGAAAAGATCTTGATGGATCAGTTAAGTAAAGTAAAAAGTAACTCACTGTCGGGTCTGTCAGAGAGAGCAGTGTGTTCTCTCTTCCAGTGTGTGCTTAAGCTGGTAACATGAAGCATCCAGAGGATTTCAGTCCTTGTTGGCTGCAAGAGGAAGCAGGAGTATTTTAGGCAACTTACAAAGTATATTATATAGTACGTACAGTGATTTCTTAGTTTTTGCATATTTGTCACATTTACGTGTTTCAGCTTAACGTCCATAAAAAGGAAAAAAAGAAACATGTATGCAGCAAATTTTTCTCACAGCCCTGTATTTGTTTATTTCATCTACTTGCATATTTGAAAAAAAACCAAAAACTTGTTGTCTACTGCCACGACAGAGAGGCGAAAAACTATGGGCACACTCATTTACAAAGTAGACCTGCCCTAAAGCGCGCCTTGCTTGATGACTTGAAACCTGATTTTATTTTTTGTGTTCTAAAGGTGCCTTTGACCTCAATTTCAGACCACTTCTATCAAGCTTGTGTTGTAGTTGCCAAAACCATCAAAGATCTCATTAGTAACAACTCACCAGCTTTTCCTTCACTAGAGAAAGCTGGAGACTATTGGCCTTCCAAAGTTTAAGCTTTGTGAAATTTGAGTACTCACCAGTTTGCTCAGCTCGCCTCTCTGTTTCCCCGCTCTCTCTCTCTCCTTTCTCTCTCTCTCTTTTAGTAAAATAAAAGGAGGGGGGATGCAGCAGGTTTTTCTGGTATGAGGCCTCATGGTCTTTTGAATAGTCCTGCAGACACACAAATATTCAGTGAGAAGAGCATATCAAAACACTAGGTACAAAAAGCAGTGCATTCGTTTACAAATCATAGAGCAGGAGAAATTACACACTGGTGTCTGCAGTGAATTAATTCTTTAAAAGAAAAGAAAAAACCCTTCTCTGTGCAAAGGCCCAGTAAGTATAGTTAAAGGTGTTTGCAAAACCTGCTCTTCACTGTCTTATTTATTTGTCACTGCTCTACAATTTCAAAATGACTTGTATTTGCTTTTATCTCTCAAGTCAAAAAATCATTTTAAAGCAAATAAGATCTCCTGTCTCCTTGTCTCAAGTCTACAGCTCCAGTGGTCGTAGTGAGCGCAGCATATGTACATCCAGCTGATAACCTGCTGTGTACACAAACAGCCTGTGTGACACAAACTGTGGGTCATAGTAGCAACTAGCTGTCATTGTCACTGTTAAGTTCTCACCCTGCTTTTACAGAGCAGCAAGAGGGCCAACTATAAATTAGCACTAACACAATAACACTCAGACACAGACACACTGTTCACACACTGGCTGTTCTGTGTAAAACCATTTTAAGCCGCCCACTCTCCACAGCCTACAAGAGTCAACACACAACACGCTCTAGCTAGCTGTCAAAATCCCACCAGACTCTGAACTAGCAGCATCTCACAGTTATTTTTATACCTAATGTTTGAGATGTACTCGTCCACCGAAGAGATGGAGAAATCTTTTCAGGTCTTTGTACATGAATCACTGACCAAAAATACGACTGCTGTCTGATTATGTTGTACTATGACAATCAAGAAAAGCATGCTATTTTTGTAATTTTTTTCTGTATTTGCTTTTTGTGAAATGAACTGTGCAGCAACAGGACAATAAATGAAAGAGAAATTCTATTTTTACATCTTTTATACATTATCTGCTGTATTGTGTTCATGTGTGACTTTGTAAAGAGCCTATAGGAATGAATAGGAGCAAAAAAAAGAGGAAAAACATACCTTAATCTTAGCACCTCAGAAGAAAGAGGTGAACTTCTTGCCAAAACCAGAGATCGCTGGAAGAAAGTGGACAAAAACAGGGGTTTTGTTAGATGAATGTTGAAGAAGTAAATTTGATTGCTATCATCTATATAGCTACCACAGCAGCATATGTATAGCTCCCCTACTCTATACCAGCTGTTATTGTCCTAACAATTAATTTATATGGATCGTGCATGACATTTTTTTGTAGAAAATGAACAATAGAGCATTATTCCCTGTACCCTTGTCTAGTAGTTTGATTCTTGATTTCTCTGTGGGTTATTGAGCAATAAAATAAAATTCAGATGGAAAAGTTTCTTTTTTCTAACAGTTATTTATACTTTATTATCCTTTTTATTGTAATCATTACATTCAATTAAAACCAATTTCATTTTTAATGATCTCTCTCTGTTTTCTGCTGATTCATTCGTGGTACCTTCTCCCAGTTTGCCAGCCTGCTCGGCGGCTCCTCCAGGAAGGATTTTGGACAACATGCCTTCTCCTTCCATGCCCGGTTGACCTGTTGCAGCGCTGCCAATACCACCAGGTCTAGGAGCAGCTTTGGAGCCTGGACAGAAATACAGCGAGTGGAAGAAAGGGAGAGGATGAAGGGATGTGGGAGAGGAAATGTGGCCATAGAGGAAAATATGAAAGAAGACTGAGAGGAGAGGAGGAATCTGTATTTGTGCAGGTTTCATAGTTGGTGGCATATGAATTTCATGATGGCATCTGGTGTCCCATGTTGTTGTGTGTCTCTTCACTGAGCTTTAAAAATTAGGGCAGTAGAAGAAATGCATCAGTCTTCTGCTGAGTTTTTTTTCTACCCTTTAAGTCTGCTGATTTATTTGCTTGCCTGCAGCCGTTCTTTGGTCATTAGGTCCCCTCGGATAGACCTACACAGGCTTCCTGTTTGCTGATTTCCTTCCTCGAGAAAAATTTGCTTAAATAATTCATTTTCCAACAAAATGGCAATTTCACTAATATACTAAAAATACTAATTAGCCTTTGATGTTCTGTCCTGGAACAGCACTAATCCAGGACAATCTGGATTAGTGCTGTTTTTAATTGTTCTC
This sequence comes from Hemichromis elongatus, assembly GCA_015108515.1. Classification (NCBI taxonomy): domain Eukaryota; kingdom Metazoa; phylum Chordata; class Actinopteri; order Cichliformes; family Cichlidae; genus Hemichromis; species Hemichromis elongatus. The sequence goes on along the minus strand of VUQR01008214.1, from coordinate 57,690 downwards.
CTTTCAGTTGGCTCCTTTTACGGGTCACCACGGTGGATTATCAGCCTATCCTTGATCTCACCCTATCCTTATCATACTGTTCTTTTACACCAACTTGTCCTTCCTTTCTACATCCATGAATCTTCTATGTGGTCATCCAGTTTTCTCGTTCTCTGTCCCATATATCTACTATCCCTCCTCTGCACATGTCCAAACTGTTTTGCTCAACCTGAACTGTCCCTGTGATGTATTTCTCCCTCCTGATTACTCCCAATGAAAATCTTAGCATATTCAGATCTGCCGGGCTCTTGTCTTTTTGTCCATGCTACTTTCTCCAAACCACAGATCATAGCAGGTCTCACTACCATCTTGTAGTGTACCACCATCTACCATCACTTTCACATTACCTGCTATACTTCTGTCACAAATCACCCCTGACACTCACCCACCCCAACCACTTTCTGTTGCTTTGGCTGGATGACCCCTACCTGTATTCGTGGAATCTTCACATCTCAACTGTGTATTGTATCTTGATTGTACTGGCTTTTAATCTACTCTACAATGTTTACCTCCACTTCTACACGCTCTTCTTCCTGCTCCACACTCTCGCTACAGATCACAGTGTCATCAGCAAACACCACAGTCCATGGAGACTCCAGTGTCAACTCATCTGTTAAGCTGTCCATCACCACTGCATTATAATGTTTTGTAAGGTTATTTCTAAAAACTAATAGTTGCTCAATTTTCAGAGTTTAAAGTTGAGCAATTAGGCTTGCATGCTAGGATTAAAATTAATAATTAAAAATTAGGATGTTTTTGTTTTTTTCCTCTCTTCACTACAGACAGAAGAAAAACACATGTCTAAAACCAAGTTTTAAGGGCAGTGTAAAGCAGCGACCTTAAACTAATGATCGATTCAGTATTGATTCATTTTATTGGGAAATTACTAAAAATATTAGAAAGGGGTAAAAAAGCATAGACAGTTTTTGGCAAGATGAACATTACCACAAATAATACTATACTAATATTACCTAACTAACACATTATGTCGTGACTTGGCATATTCACGAGGAATTACTGCCGTGAGGTGAAAGCCCTGCTGTGTGTTTTTCCACTGTGGGATTATCTGCAGATTAATCTCAGATTAGATGAAAGTGTGTGCAGTGGTTACATAATTTAGACATAGTGGGAAGCAGTCAGCGAGCCGTGGAAATGGTGGGATTCTGTGTGTTTTGTGTGTGTGTGTGTTTGATGAGTGTACAGTACCTATGCCTGTGAGCGGGGGCTGGGCAGTCTTTGAGGCCAAGACAGGTGCTGCTTTTGCTCCAATAGCTGTTGCTGGAGGTGTGTCGATCTTGGGCTGGAGGCAGAGAGAGAGAGCGAGAGAGAGAAAAGGGTCAAAGCTGATCCATTAAGAAATACAAACATCCCACGTTTACCTTCTTTTTACTCCAAAAAGCTTGGAAATAGAAGACAGTCGGGGAAAAATGTCTGTCATGTATTCACATGACAGACAGGTGACAGACAGGAACTGGAGGAACGTGGGATTTGGCTCTGTTTACTCAAATAAAACTTGAATGAAAGTGTGAGACAATAAGAGATAAAAAAAAAGAAGAAGAAGACAGCTGAAGTGATAGATAAGAGATAGAGAGACAGAAGCAAGACTGGAGAGAAAGCTGCTCCCTTATTGTGTTGTATTGTGACAGCTCACTGAATGATGACTGACTGAATGATGACTTTCAACACTGTCAAGTGTCAGTCTGAGGGTTTTCTTTTGAAAAAGATGGAATCTCTTCAGTTTAGAGTGAGGTTCATTCACAAACTCAGAAAAAAAATATCTACAGAGTTAATGCACCTTGACATTGGTTGTTAAAGTCCCTGGAGCACTCCTGGGGGGAAAAGAACACTCTGTTGAACTGATTTTAACTGACCCTTTTTAAGGGGACAAATGGACAAATGGACCACACTTGCAGACACCCCCCCCCCACAGAATAAGACAACCAGTGATCAAACTGGGGTCAATCATTGGTGCTTCTTCTTGAACTCACCCTTCTATACTGATCAGGCATAACATTATGACCACAGCTGACCAACAATAATTATCTCTTCATCGTGGGACTTGTTAATAGGTGGCAATATTAGGGCCCAGGTGAGCATTTTGTCTTCAAAGTTAATGTGTTGAACCAGCAAAAATGGGCAAGAGTAAGGAGCTGAATGAATTTAACAAGAGAAAAACTGTGATGGCTAGACGACCAAGTCAGAGCATCTCCACAACTGCAGCTCTTGTGGGGCGTTCCTAGTCTGCAGTGGTTAGTATCTATCAAAAGTGGTCCAAGCAAGGAACAGTGGTGAACCAGCGAAAGGGTCATGGGCAGCCAAGACTGATTGATGCATGTGGCGAACAAAGGTCCATGTGGTCCAATCCAACAGATGAGCTACTGTAGCTCAAATTGCTAAAAAAAACAACAACTTAATGCTGGTTCTGATTAAAAGGTGTCAGAATACACAGTACATCGCATTTTGTTGTCTATGTGGCTTCACACTCACAGACCAGTCAGCTTTTCCCATGCTGACCCCTGTCCACCACTGAAAGAACTATCAGTGGACATGTGAACAAGGGAACACCTGGCAGCAGATGGACTCTTGAAAAAAGGCAAAATGGTGGAGTGAGCGTCATGCTTTGGGCGCTGTTCTGCAAGGAAAATTTGGATCCTGCCATTCACGTGGAAGCTATTCCCTGAGTGACTTGGTCTCTTTCAGCAGGATATTGTACCGTGCCTCAAAGTAAAAATGGTTCTGGGATAGTTTGAAGACCATAACAATGAGTTTGCTGTGTGATGTGCTGGACAAAAAAGTTTGATCCATTAAGCCTCCAACTTACAACACTTACAGGATCTTTGGGTAACATCTTGGTGTTCGATACACACACCGCACACCTTCAGGGGTGCTTTGATAGGGTCAGGGCAGCAAATTGGGAACAAACACAATATTAGAAAGGTGGTCATAATGTTATGCCTGATCAGTGGGTTTGATGCCTTTAAAACCCCTAGAAAGAAATAAAGAAGTGGAGCCTGTGAAAATATTATTTTAACTACCAAAACAAGTAAAGTTTTTTATAAAAATGCTTCATTTCATTTTTTTTTTTTGAGTTCTGATCTTGTCAATCAAATCCATATTTAATCCATTTATTCCCTTGACACTCATCTATGTGACACAAAGTTGCCAGTACTGGAGCTGAAAGGCTCCGTTGATTTATTTGAATCTGCTGTGTCATTGTGAGCAGTTTAAAAGTTTCTGTGCTGTTGTGTCCCTCTCTGTCAAACCCCCACCCGACACCCCACTGCTCTGCATTCAACATCTGAGAACTAAATGGACAATGGCCTCAGGAAAGATACACACCAGACTATTTCTGATATCCATCACAGTAACAGCTTGGATTATCTGAACACAGGAAATATGAACCAGTGTTTGCTCTGTTTGGATCCCTGTCATTTTTATCTTTCATGATAGACTGACTCCTCTGTTTTCTGTAAACTTCGTGTGTGTGTGTGTGTGTGTGTGTGTGTGTGTGTGTGTGCGTCTGTGTGTGTGTGTGTGTGTGTGTGTGATTTATTTAAAGCTTCTATTTAAAGTAGTCCATAAATAAATCTGACTTCAAAGACAGTGGACTGTTATTTTTAATCCCTAAATATTCTGCATCATTTCCATTTGATCCCTTTCACTGCTGCAGAACATAGGTGATGCATTATGGTGCACAATGCAGCATACATAATTTCATTATTTACAGCCACTTAATCAATGCTTTTTAATTACATAATGGACCCAACATAAGAGTGCAAGTGAATGAGGTCACACGCTGAATAATAATCATACGGCAAATTTTATTTTTGTTTATGGTTTCCGGTCAGAAGCATTTGCAAAACCCATTCCTGCATAATTTTTTTATGAGATTTTATGAACATTTTCACTTTTCTTTTTTCCTGCTGACTTCATACTAATATACCAAAATGAAAATCATGAACATTATTCAGCTCAGAAAGCACATTATGAATGATTCTGGGGTAGTAATAACCAGCAGGGTGACAGTGGCTTTGTGAACTTAAAAGTCATTCACATATTTATTAAAGATTAAAAGAAGAGAATCACTGAACTATCTCAGGTTAAATGTCAAAGTGAGATTTTTATGCTCCAACTAGAAAAATAGATTGACATGGATTTCTGATTATGGAGGAAAAGCAGGGTGAGAATAGATTTTTGCAATGAGACTTTATGAGTGAGAGATTTTTGAGCATCTAGCAGACAGTGAATCAGCTACACTGAGTTATCAACTGCCTCTCTGTTAATCACAGTGTTAGATAAACCTTGCCAGCAGAGGCGAAGCAGAATTTCAATATACTATCTGAACTGGGAGGAGGACCAGCTCTTATCTCGGAGACCATGGAGGGACGGGGGAGGATGGAGGAGAGCAAAGGATGAGTGTGGAGACAGGCTGAAAACTGGGAAAAGGTTTATGAGTTAAAGGACTGGGGACTAAAACAAAATTGTTACTGTGCACATTAAAAATGTGAACATTAAAAGATATTTTTGCAATGGCGTTGAAATATTTCTTATTTTACTTCAGAAAACCAAAAACATCCTTTTATGACATTTTATTTCAAAATGTCAAATACAGATGTGATTTGAACCATTTTGAGTGCACTGAAAGATGCCTGTTTTTTTTTTTAAATTTTTGATACAAAATGGAAAACAAAAGAAGCCTCAAATCCTTTCTTAGAAAAGTCATCTTTTCGTTCTGTACTCACAATAGTGGATGCTGTGGTTCCTGTTGGACCTGTCTGCCTGGCCTGGCCCATGGGTCCACCTGCTGGTCCCATCTGCCCCGGTTTGGCCTGTCCCTGTCCCTGTCCCATTCCCATTCCCATTCCCATTCCCATGCCTTGTCCTTGAGCTTGGGGCTGCTGCTGGGAGCCGGTGGTCGTTGTGGCACCGGGCTGCCCTGGTCTGGTTGCTGAAGTCTGAGCTTGCTGCTGGAGTTGAGCCCTCTGTCCTGGAGCCCCATCTGTCTGAGAACCCGGGCCACCTTGCCGTCCTGATCCAGTAGGCCCACCAGCAGATCCCTGAGCCCTAGCGGAGCCACTGCCAGACCTTGAGGAGCCTGAGTGGAACAAAATAAGTGTGTTTTCCTACAAACAGTTTGTAGTTATTGCTTGAAAATGAACGCCTCTTGCCAATAAAAAAACAAAAAACAGGACATTAATTCTGCACTGATGTTTTTTTGCAGCTACTGCCCGAAGACCTTTAACTGGTGTCAAAACTGAAGGAATGATTGGCAGCTGAAAGGATTTAGTCAACACATCTTTGACCTTTGCATCATCTGTTCCTTGTCTTGTGCACACATTTCCAAGTCAGTTATGCAAGTTAGATGACTTCTGCCACCCTCTCCCACAGAGAAAGTTATGCTTTTATAAAACCCAAACTACAATGTACTGATCAAAGAACCGGCTTACTCTGGCTTTCTATTATAAAGTACTTTCAGATTTTATTACACTGTAATAGTAACTGACAGGAAACACAGGCATTAGATGATGGCACACAACAATGTTGTGAGCATAGATGAAAGCAGTGATTTAATGACTGCAGTGTTAAGAAAACAGCCACAGTGCTACCTTCAGATAACACATTTCTTGGAAAACTTGTACCTGATGTTATATAGTTAATTAAAAGTTGTTGATCCCTGGGGGAATACACGAGTGCAAAAAAACAAACAAACAAAAAACATCAAACACAATCTGAACAACAGGGGTTATTAAATACTTCTACCTAAGACCTAAATGATTTATCATGGTTGATCATCCAAGTATTAACTCCAGTGTCTCAATATTAAGATTAAGCTCCTGGATCAGCATTATGACACCAGACACTAAAACAAGAAACTACCTTCATTACTTAGGGATATATAATAATACAGTTTTGAGATTTATGCGGGAAAAGCAATATAATTAGTTTTTATTTTAAATTAAACTAACTAAAACATCAGTCTACTCTATATTGCCCACATAAGCAGAATCTGAATGAGATCTAATATTGTCCTTCTCATAAAAAGAGCAGAGGACATTTGGTTGATGCATGTTTTCCATTATAATGCCAAAATGACATTGTAGTATGTAGTGTCTAACATAATGTGTAATACTATATAATAGCTTTCAATTCTAAGATAAATGTATAGTTAATTAGAAAATTTAAATCACTTAAACAGTCAGCCCAATAATCACATCATCAATTAGTTAGATAAACTCTTTTTAGTCTGTACAATAATTTACAATACACTTAATTCAAAGGGTTTTGAATACACAGTAATTAGTGTATACACTCAAGTACACAGTACGAAGACTGCGCTCTTAAATAATTTTTGACAAGAGATTCAACATTCATATATACCTGGTGGCTGCCCCTGCATGTCCACTGGACCCTGGGACTTGCTACGTGAAGACCTGTGTGGGTCCCCCTGTCTGGAGGAACGCTGGCCATGATGATGCCCAGAGGAATCGCGGGCGTAGTCTGAAGAGTGGTAACTACCGGATCTGGAGTCAACACGCCTTCCTGAAGATGAAGATCTTCCTGAGGGATCATGGCGCGTAGATGGGTCTTTGGGGTGCCCCTTGGAAGATCTTGAGGACCTAGGCTCATCTGAATGACGTGAGGAGGAGGAATGGCGGCTAGAACTGCCATGGTGTCTGTGGTCGCGAGATGATGAGTGTCGCCCTGCGTGGCCGTACTCATCCTGGGGCCACAGGTCCTCCTCAGGAGGCTCATCATAATCATGGTAGGTGTGTTTTACACTGTGACGGCTCCTCCCAGAGTGGCTGCTGCCGTAGTGGCGAGAACTGGAGCGTGGCTTCTCAAACCAGTCGGTTTCTTCTTGGCCCAGATGGTAGGCTTTGGAAACCGAGAGCAGATCACAGTCAATCTCCATGTCGTTTGGAGACAGCGGCATGCAGGCTGAAAGAAGGAAGAAGGCAGGAAGAAGACCAACCGCATGCAAAAGAAAAGAGTGGGTAGGGGTAGACACAGAAAGAAGGGCAGAAAAATAAAAATAAAAGTTTTACATCCATGCACTTAACACTTAAAACATGTAAACTTCACACAATACAAGACAATATTACCAGAATAAAACAAACACTGCAAAACTGTCTGCTTTGGCTGCTGTTTTTGTGTTCATTTCAAATTAAGAGCCAGTGACAGAGGAGGACAGATATGTTGTACAAAGACACTGTATAACTGCTCTGGCAAGGCAATGCAGGTATATAAAGCAGTTGTCCTTTATTTAATTGCTGATATGAGACAATAACATGTCTTTGAAGGAATAAATATCCAACCTATTTTGGAGGACTGTTTTGCAGTGTAGATCCAAACACATGTAAAAACATAGGCAAAGATAAAAACCTGTAAAGAAAAAACAATGCATTTGTGTCGTGCAAAGACCTTTCAAGTGAATCAGAGTGTAGCGAATGACGAAAACGACCACGCCGAAGAACCATGCGAGTTTGGAACAGACAGACGACTGGACGGACAGGCGGAAGGACGGACAGGCAGGCAGACAGACAGACAGCAGTCCACTGATACGAGAGCTCCAAGTGACTCTCAGGACGAAGAAAACATTAGCATGCAACAGCTATATCTGTCTCTCTTTTACTTTCTTTAACTTTGCTAAGCCTAGCCTTTGGTTGGGTGGGGGACGTTTAGATAAACGGTGGGAGCAGTGGAAGGTAGTGAGACTGTGTGGGATTTTATCTCCCACAATTACCTTCGCTGTCTGACACAGCGCAATGATAATCGTCTATAAAGTATGTATCATCCGATTTGTAGACGTGTGTCCGGGGAAGGTCCCTTATGTGGTCTTGAACATCTGGCAGCGAGTGACTGGAACCATAATGGCCATAATAGTATTTATATCTACTGTTGCGACTGTCATACGGGTCGGGACCTAAACTTGATGATCGCCCAGAACCCATGAACCTCCCCAAAGGACTCAGGGGACTTTCCTCTTCGGAGTATTGTCGGGTTGGATGGCGCCCCCTGTAGCCAGATCGATAGGAGCGGTCGTCCCTCTCATAGGATCGGCTGCGATACCCAGAGTAGTCCCTGGCTGAGATCTTGTCCATGCCATAGCCGGTGGAACGGGAGCGGCCAGTGGAGGTGTAGTAAACTCGATCGTCCTCATCCACCGTCATACCATAGTATCGACTACCATGAGTGGTGCCACTGCCGCTGTCATAAGCACTCCTCTTAAAGCCATAATCCTCGATCAGCTGTCGTCCTCGAATGTGAGAGGAGGGGTAAGCCGCACCTGTCACTGAGGAATAGGAAGCCAGGTCTGCCTCCACATCCCGTGCCTCCTCAATCGGGGAAAACTTGGAGATTTTTTGCTCCATACTCCCCAGCTTCCTGTGTTTGTTGCGCTTGGACATGACAGCAGGAGCCAGAAGGGTTCTGGAGGACGGTGAAGGTTTCTGTACCCCAGAGCGGATGCTGCCATGTTTGTAGTCGTAGTCATAGAAATAGGGGGATCCCCCACCCATGCTAGCGCTGCTGCTGCTGCCCCCTAGAGGTCCGTGCCTGTAGCTGCTCTTACCCCTGCCATGGTGGTCGTACAGCTCTTCCTGCATCGCTGCTTCCTCCTCGGGTGCCCTGCCATAAGGGGAGCTGCCAGTTCCACCCCGCGTCGTGCCAGTGGTGCTGCTGTGGCTGTGGATGTCGCCCGGGTAACGCCCACTGCCGCCATGATGCATCATGTCCCCTGTCATCGTGCCCAGCCCATCTTTTGCCGTCAGCTCGCTAACATCATCTATCATCATGTAGTTCCTCGGAATGTTTTGCTCTAAACCAGGAGCCCCATACATCCCATCAGCTGTGCTGTAAGTAGAAGGACTGTCTACAGAGTGCCCATAGGCATTGGAAACAGTGGAAGTATACTGTCCATATGAGCTGGCTGTGGTGGTGGTGTAGCCATAAGTATTAGCAGTAGTTGTGGTATACTGGCCATATGAACTTGCAGTAGTGGAAGTATATTGGCCATATGTACTGGGGGGCATTGTTGAGTACCCACCATAGCTACTGGACACTGGTGCTGACCCATAAGGCCCATACGAGCTTGCCATGGTTGTTGCTCCAGTGTACTGAGCATAGGACGGGGCTGCACTGGAATAGGTAGCATCCTGAGCAGTAGTGGTAACTACAACAGTAGGGTTGCTAATAGTCTCATAGTTGGTAGGCATCTTGTGCTCTAGATCGGCCAAAGAAGTCTGCCTAGGTCTTCCTGGATGAACTGTGAGGATATCAGCTTGGGGCTGACCAGGGTATGGTGTGGTCTGGCTGGGGTAGGAGGACACAGCGCTGGGATAGGGTGAGCTGTGGGTGGGGTATGGTGGCTGACCGGGTGGTGCTGGCCCAAAACCTGTATGCCCTGGCTGAGGCTGAGGCTGAGGTGCAGCTGGTAACCCCATGTCTGTCTGGGGGTATGGGGGCTGAGTTTGAGGGTAGGTGTGAGAAGGATATGAGGTTTGAGGTTGATAGGTAGGTCCAGGAGGGGGAGCATGGGTTTGAAGGGGAGTGGGTTGTGGCAGTGCCTGTGACTGTGATACTGTTGGGTAGGGAGGCTGGTTGAATGTTGAAGACTGGTATGGTACACTTGGTTGTTGAGATGGAGCTGCTGATTGGCTTTGGGGGTACTGACAAGAAAGGAAGGATGAAGTTGGTGGGTACTGGGCTGCCGTGTTGAGGTCACTGGTGAACTGGCTGAGAGGGGCAGTGCTTGGTCTGGTTGTTAGTAGCCCGTTACTCTCATGTGATGCAGCTGCAGCTGCTAAACGTAAGTTATTCAACTCACTATCAGACATATAGTCCCTGGTGTCCCCCATACACCTCAGATACGCAATATCCCTTCTCTCTCTCTCCTTGACCAATGTCTCCTTCCTTTGGTGGATCCCCAGCTCAAGGTATCTCAGCTTAGCATCAATTTCTTTCTCTTCTTCCTCTAGTTCAGCTTGCTGCTTTCTCAGCTTAGTTGACTCTTGCTCCACGGCCTTGAGCTCATGGGTGAGGTCTTTGAGGAGGCTGGCTTTCGCAGCCAGGCCAGACCTGGAGCTGGGCTTGAGGCTGGGCACGGAGGGCAGGTAGACCTGTTGGAGGGCTGGTGTCATCATGGGCAGGTGAGCTGATGTAACAGTCTCATCTGGAGGAGGGCTGGGCAGGGTTCGCTTGACCTTGCGGAGCAGTGAGCTCTGTTGTAGGGCTGCCAGCTGGAGAGAGAGAGACAGAAGAGAGAGAGAGAGGAAAAAAGAAAGACAGAGGGGAGGGAAGAAGGGGTGGAAAAGGAGAAGAATATGGGGGGGTTGGTGATGTAAAACATCAGATGTGGGAAATGAGGGGATCAGTGTGATAACAGTGGTTAGGGAGATCAGTGGAATAGGAATGGGGATGGAGAAATGTGAGGCGTGTGTGTGGTGGGGGGGTGGGGTTTGTAAGTCAGAATTTGAGAGGAACATGGCGAGGGATGGACAATGGGGAAAATAAATAGCAAAAACAGATAAAATAAACATGTGAAGCAATTAAGCAGAGCAGAGAAGTGAGATGTAAAAAGGGGTGGCGGAAACAAATAATGTAAAAGAAAAATTAAAATAAGCAAAATTCATGTACAGGGTTACCGGTAAAGGGAAAGAGTTGACGGGAGAGATGACATGCACAAAATATGAGTAGAAGAGGAGAAAAGGAGGAAGAAAAACTCAAAAATAGAAAAAAGAGGGTCAAAGAACAGAAGAAACAAGGAAAGGACGCAACAACAGGGCCATATAAGGGAGACAAAGGAAACACACATAGACAAAGAGACAAGGACAACAGGAAACAAGAGTGGAGTTTGTGTTAGCAGACGTACAAAAACAGTGAAATGAGTGGCAACTGTGATAGAGTATTCCATTAATTTAATAGCTACTAATGCAATCAAATATTTTTTCACAGTTTTGAGTAGATATTTTAAGAATTTGGGGATTTATACCGTCAGGTAATATTTTATTAACATTTTTTAATTCTTTTAAAATTATTAGTAATAATGAGACTAGAAAACAAGTTAAGTTTAACTAAAGATTGTGGAGACAGCATATGGTTTTGATATGCTAAAATATGTGCTCTTAGAATGCATCATGGAATAACAAAAAACATCATAAGCATATGAAGTACAGTATAATGAAGCAAATGAATATACTGGAAGATAAAACTGGATTTAAAGGCTGGCTAAATGAACCACTTTTATAATTTTCCACTCTAAAATCTACCAAAAATAGAGAACAAAAATGAGGATAATCATGGTATATGAAATTTTCATTTAGAAGAAAATTTTGACTGCATAATATTTAATAATAAAATGCTGAGTCTGTGTGGGCTTACCAAAACCAGTCAATGACGTGACCATCAAAATAATCTGTTTATCTTTGTTTTTATACTGTGTGTAAATAATATATCACCCCCTTTGTTCCAAACATATACTGAAGTTGTAAATAGATCAGAGTGTGTTGTGTGTTATTTTTCATTTCAGTCTGTGTGTAGGCGGAAGCATAAAGAGAAATCTCCTCTGGGACCTATTATTTTCACAATACTGACATGGAGGCAGTGAAAAATACACTATAAAACACTTTTCAAAGGGTCAGAAAAGAATACTATACAAGAACACAATGATATATAAAGAAAAATAGGTACAGTTGGGGTCAGAATTACATTTTAGAGGACGAATGTCATTTTTCTTTCTACAAAACATCTAGACTAAGACCCAAACTTCACTCTCAAGATGAGTAAAAATATTACTATGAACTGAGACGGTACTCGAAAGAATGAAAGAAAATAGCCCTGTTTCAAAATCCAAGCCTTTAAGCTAAACTGAAATTTCCAAATCCCTTTGGAGAAAAGCTTGAAAGTCAGATAAGACAAAGATTAATCTATTTGGCCACAATGAGAAGAGGTTTGTTTGGATGAGAAAAACTCAGGCGTTTAAATATAGGAGCAGCTGTGCCAGCTGCAAAGCATGGTGGTGGTAGCATCATGCTTTGGGTCTGATTTGCTGCCAGTTGTGCTGTTACATCATATAAAGTGGATGGAATAATGAAGAGGGAGGACTACCTCCAAATTCTTCAACTTCACCACAAATCAACAGCTCGATGGTTGATAAACATTAAGTGTCTGGAATGTCCTTTCCAAAGGACAACTCTATTGACAGTTTGCAGACTATGCTTAAAAGCTGGGTCCATGCCAGGAAACGAACCAAATTAAATGAACTATTCTAGTGCTGCAAGAGAAAAGTGGTCTGATATCCACCCAGAATTATGCCAGAAGCTTGTTGGTAGTTGAAAAAGCATGTAGTCATGATACAACCAACTGAGGAACATTCAGCCAAATATTACCGGGGGTGTATGTATACTTTTCAATTTTCTGTCCAATTCTTTTTCCCTTAAAGCCATTAAAGATGTATGATGTATAATCATTTTCTAAATTCAACAAAATCAATAAAAGCCTCAAATTATGCATTTCCATACACCCATGATGAGTGTATGTAAACTTCTGAGCTCAACCGTACATCACAGCATTCAAATAATAATAACAATAACTGGATGGTTAGTTGTTGTTACCCAAAACAAGTTAAACAACATCTCTACCGCATTTCAACAGAGTTGAAAGTTGGTTGAAAATGGAGAGGTGAAGAGTACTTTGAGGGTATTGGAATACTGATTAAATGTACATCCTCTTTAGATACATAAAAAAAACTAACTAACTAACTAACTAACAAAGCACATTTCAGACATAAAACATTCGCTGACAGTCACATTTGATACAGCTGCACTCACTAAAATATCCAGGTGTTTGCAAAAAACACAAAAAATAAAGAAAATACAGCTAGCTACGTGTAAATAAGTATTTAAGTGTTTATAATGTTTTTCTTTTAGAGGGCAATGCTCAATGTTGACAATTATCATTTTTGTGTCAGTTTATAGTTTTATGTGTGTGTGTGTGTGTGTGTTTCTTTACTAGGGTAGATGCTACACTCATTGATAGCAGCTGCCAATGTTATGACAGTTTGGCTAAAACAGAAAAGTTAAAACACTGTCTCAGTCTCATTCTGAGCTGCTATAAATATCATAACATTAACTTCAAATGAACAAAATGTACACTAAAGCATTAAGTAATTGCATTGAAGCACAAAACATTCCTGAGAGCTATAGCCCACAGTCTGTTTTTTAAACAGTCTAGTAGTATCTGTATCAAATGTGACTGTGTACATATATTTTTGCTGGTACTTTTTTTAATTCAATTTTTTCTGACAAGTATTAGACTTTCATATTGTGGCACAGCGGTGCAGTATTTGTGGTGGCATTAATTAATTCCCTAAGCTATTGTTGTTAATTAATTTTAAGATATGTTTGCTGAGACAATATAGGTAAGTATGTAATGTCTATTTTAAAGAGTCAATGCTCCTGCTATGCAACCAAGTGAGTTTCTGTTATCACTGAAACAGTTTTAAATACACAGAGCGCATCACAATTATGGCTTAATGTTTTTGGTTTTTACTCTTCAAACCCCAGTTAAATAATAGGGGTGGCTGTAGCTTAGGAGGTAGAGCAGGTCAGCGCATCCATTGGAGTGTGAATGTGTGTGGATGTTAGACAGAAAGCACTTAGGTCATAAAAAATGTGCTTGTATGAATCGGTCTGAATGGGTGAATGAGGCATAGAGCGCTATACTGCTCAAAGAAGAGTGGAGAAGCGCTATATAAGAACCAGTCCATTTACCATAATATGTAAATTGTTGAAACAGCATACACCTTTATAAATTTAGTCAGAGATAAAATTAAGTTTTATAGTTTGACCATTTTAGTTTGTGGGCAAGCTGCTTGCCTCTTTATCAGTTAAAACCAAGGCCCAAAGTACCTCAAGAGACCTCAATAATAGATCACACTTTGACTTTGCATGCCAGTTACTGTTGAAGTGTTACACGTTTCAAACAGAAGATGAGGTCATAAAACTACAAAACAATAACAACATCTGAAATATAATGTAACAAAGGGAATTACTCATCATAGCATCTACATGAAACATTCATAGCACTCAGAAAATGAAAACAAGGGCAACATCGAATGAAAGAAATGGCTTCAAAGTTACACAGAGGTCATTCAGTATTAATGCTTGGTAGGTTTTGACTCCAATAAACAGTATAAAACTGAACCTGTTGTCGAGAGCAGCGTTATTGACTGTGCGAACTGGTCCCCTGCAAGTGTTTAAAATTGATCTATTTATTTATTTATTTTCTTATTTTTCGATTGTTTTAGTCTATTATTTGATTTTACTATTTTATGTGTGGCTTATAAATCTCTTCACATCTGAGTTTAAGTATGAATGTAGCATGAAGGATGTAACATATGAAATGTAATAAAAAGTAAGGATCATTTCACTGATTTTTGTGTCTGTAATTTATCTCAACAATTGTTTTTTTTTAATCTACTGTAGCTATAAGCTTTGCCTGCAGAATATCATTGGTTCATTGCAATGTTCATCCCACTTGCTTTTCAACTAAAACTGGGGCAAAATTTTAGATAATTTTGTGTGAAGGTTGACCAGTGCTATCATTCTTTCTATAAAAGTTGTACTTTTGAACAATCTCCAGTGATATTAGAGGCTATCTAGACAGTATCCATCTGAATAAAGTCACTCACTATAATTTTAAATGGCTTTTAGTGTATGTTGCCATGGTTTGAATGGCTTTACCTGGTTTTGGAGTGCTTGCTGTTGATACAGGGACAACCTGGCCTTCGTGTGCTCATCTGTGGTGGGGCTTAGGGGTTTAGGGTCTGACATTGACCTTTGAGTGCTCTTGATGGGCCGGGGCACAGAGGGGTGTCGCTGGGGAGATTCAGCTGTGTAGGACTTCTGTTGAGGTGTTACGTGGGCCTTATTCAATCGCTCGCTTGACAGAGAAGTCTCTATGAGGCGGTGCGGGGACACTGGAGAGACCGGAGAGTAGAGGACTTGTGGAGATTTGGGGGCTGTCTGCTGCTGGCGGATGATGCTGGAGATCGACTCATTGTGGAGATGGTTGTGAGGCTGGTAATTGATGTCGAGTGGGTCAGGCCGACGGCGCTCAAATTTGGCTGCATTTGCGGCAATCTGCTGCTGGCGCTGCTGGGTGAGAAGGTCAGAACCAGACTGTTGTGTTCCAGTACTGGCAGAGGATGAATATGGACTGACTGTGGTTGGTACGCTTAGCTGTGGAGCTACAACTCCATGTGACTGGGCTTCTGGATCAGTCTGGCAAGCTAGAGATTGGCCTTTTTGGGTCCGCTCTGGTCCAGAGATATAGTGCACAATCTCTACTTTATTAGGGTCTGGTACTGTCACGTGGATTGCTGGGGAGACTCTTCCTAGGTGCTCCACTTCCGTCTGGCAAGACATTTCCCTGATTGTCTGAACACCAATATTGGAGGAAACCATCTTAGTTGTGTCAGTTTTGGTATCAGTAGCTAAGGTGGCTGTAGCAGCAGTGCTGCTGCCAGCTGCACTGGACTCAGAGTGTCTTGAGAAACGCGAGCGCCTTCGGCGGACCGGATGCTCTGTCTCAGCCTTGTCCTCATCATCATCTGTCTGGACAGAGCAGTCAACGCTGCGACCACGCCTCCTGGTGCGATGACGCATCATGTACCTGGCGATAGAGAAAATAGAAGAAAAGCAAAAAGTAAAGAATTATATTTAGGTTGCTGTCAAGTTATTTTGTCAATCTACTGGGATTATAGGGTATGAAAAAGAGAACAACCTCATTTTGAATTAGATAACTGCATTGCAATAAAATGCTGTAAATATAAATTTTTAACACAAACATTTATCCCCATCCTTTTTGAGCGTGAACGTTTTTATGTTAGTATTCTACTGTATATACTACTCTTCTAAGTTTTCCTTCAAGTGATTGATTTATTCTACATGGCATTATTCATAAAATATTCATAAAACCTGTTTCCCCTTGGGTCTTGAATTTAATTACAGACACTTGAAGTAAATTGCAAGGCTATTAAAATAACCTTTGCCTATATACACACAGTTTCACCTTTTACACCCCTCTTCTTTTTCAGTCACTCCATACACTCACACATTGTTTACCTCTCCTCTCCGTCTTCATCGTCAGTCTGCACACAGCTATCCACAATCCTGCGGGGGGAGCCATAGAACACCACGCCATCTCCATCCAAGCTGTCTCGAGTCAGTCTGCTCATGGAGCTGTGTTTTCTCATGTTGGTCCTAGCCTCCATTTGCTCCTCCTGGCTCCTCAGGCACATCTCTGATGAGGAGTTGGGCAGAGAACGGGAACTCATATGAGAGTCTGCGTAGGGGTGCAGCGGCTGTCCGTCCAGCTGTACAAAAAAACATGGTGTTTTAAAATTGCTATAAAGCAGTGATTCAAATGAGAATGACAAGGATGTGTAGTTGCACCTCACAAACACATTTTTTCAAGATAAAAAGTTGCACGTATCTGTCTGACTGCAGAGTGTCACATACATACATAGCTTAGGAGCCAGCTACCAATGTTTTTCATTAACCCCCACCTGCATGATCTGAGTGACGGCAGCTGTTTTCTGTCTCTTCTGCTCTTCAAGCTGCTGCTGAAGCTGCTGCTGTAAAGACTGGATCTGATCTAGCTGGGACTTCTGCTGAGCCAGCTGCTCCCGCTGTAGAACAAGTTGTTTCTCACGTTCATGCTGTTGCTGCTGCAGAACCTAAACAAAAAGTGTCGGTGGGGATGGGAAGAGAAAGAAGGACATATGGGCAAAAATGCAGACAGAACGAGATAACATAACAGGAGAACAGAGCGTGGAGCATAAGAGGGTATAGAGATGGAATGGGTTGATGAAGGAGAAATTATGAAATAAGCAAAGTGAAGAATAGTACAAGAACAAGATGAGGAAAAAAACAGAGTAACAGAGAAAACAGCGAAAAAGAGCCAAAGTTGTGACATCTGGTTATAATCATGATGATCAAATTTCTAAAGTGCAGCCTATATCACAAGATTCCCACATGTGAATGGGACATGAAGTCATTCTTGGGCTGATGGATTAGTTTTGACAATGGTTCCAAGTTAGTCAAACTTGTATATACTGCAAAAACCAATAATGGAGGCGCAACATAAATGAAGTGCAGCATGTACTGGTAATTGCCCTTACCAGTCATACAATGCTCTATAGAAAATATTTAAGGCATTTCTTTTATTGCTAAAATGACAGGCTGATGCAAATAAGCAGTCAAGGGTTTTTGCTTGTACTGTACATTATGAGATGCATTTTAAACATTCCAGTTCTAGTTTATTCTCATTAAGGAAAACTTCCACACCTGTTTAACAGACTTAAGTTGAAAGATTTTCAACTGCTTGTTCTATTAAAAAAGAAGAAAATTGTCACGTTAGCCCTCAGGTTTACTGTGAAAACATCATTGCAAGGCTAAGAGCTCAGAAAGCAATATATAATCATTTGTGATTGATTTTTAAAGTTTTGTAACATATTCTGGATTATTCTGCTTGAGTTTTATCATTGTATACAAATTAGTCACTGAATGGAACATTTAGACCACTTTTTTTGGCCTAAAAATCAAAGTAATAAATGAAACATGAGACTTTACAAACAGGTATCCTTTTCAAGCAAACATACAACAGACATCAAACAGACACACACCCATCATATACAATATTCAGAAAACAAACAAACAAATACAACATGCAAACTCATCATTTATAACTAAGGCTGCATAAAAATATTTATTTTATTTTCCAAATGAATCTCTTTTGAACAGAATTTTAGCACTTAATTTTAAAGATATATCTTTTATACTTACTGTGTCAGATTAACTGAAAATGCTTGTTTATATACTTTTTAAAAGAACTGCTAAGACACAGGCATTGAAAGACAATATAATGTATACAAAATTTGTTGTTTTTTAATGTTTCTTGTGAAATAGGCACAATACTGAAACACTGAATAAAAGCATTTTAAATTTGATTAAAAAAAGATAACTCAGCCAAATACACCACAAGTAACACCACCACAAAATTAAACCAAAACAAACCAATGTCCAATGCAAACACAATAACCACACAACATCGAACAAGACATTAAGGATCAAACTCTGCATTCCACCTTCTGCTTCTCCCTCTACCTGTTCCTTGATGTTCTGCAGCTCCTGTAACTCTCTCTGCACCAGCATCTGCTCCTTCTCCCTGTGCAACTTCAGCTCTAACCTTTCCCTTTCCAGCTCTTCTTGTAGGCGCAATTGCCGGAGTTTTTCCAGCTCCACACGCTCTCTCTCCATCTGCAGAAGCTGCTCCTGCTGGCGGTGCAGTCTCTCTGCCTCAGTTTCACCCTCTTTGTGTATGGCACCTGGTGGAGGGAAAGGAGGAAGACCACCTGGAATTGGTAAGCCAGCAGTAGGGCCAGACAGTACTGCTGGAGGTTGGGTGTAACCATGTGTTTGTGCAGGACCTGAAAGTGGGTAAGCATGGGCAGCAGGGGCAGGTTGTTGTGGCTGCTGAACAGCTGTTACTTGTTTCTGTTGTTGGCTACTGAGGTGTGTCTGGGACAGGTTTATTGGCTGCTGCTGCTGATCAGCTGGTATGACAACTGTTCCTTGCACCGAGGTGACCTCTGATGAAGAGGACACTGTCGCACCTTTGCCAAGGTACACTGGTTCATCCTGGACCACAGAGCTAGTTGTCATGGGAACAGCCACTAGGGCCCCTGCTGTTGCTGGAGTCGTTGTGGCAGCAGCAGTTATGTCAGTGGCTGATGTTGTTTGGAGAAGGCCTGGTGCTGGATAACGGACTGCAGCTTGTCCAGATAAGGGCATTCTGGGGCTCATTGGTAGTCTGCTGAGACTCGATAGGGGAACTGGTGTCATGTTTGCAGAGAGGTATGGCCTGTAGACTCCCCTTATTAGTGGTCGAAGAACAGAGGCCGGCTGGGTTGTGATGGGAAGTGTAGAAGCAATGGGGGTCTGAATAGTTGAGTAGATCATCCCATCTGAGGATCTAATAGCAGCGGGGTACATGGCTCTTAGACTTGCCTGCCTGGCATTGATAAGATTTGTTAGTGCTTGACTGTGAGAGATTGGCTTCCCATCTAATCCAAAGAGAAGGTTTTGCCTAATGCCAAGACCAGCTGCAAGTCTGGAGGCCACGGGCCCAGTACCTCTGCCCAAACTGCCAAACTGCATCAAGTCTGGGTTGCTTCCATAGCGATCCATGGAATTCAGTGCTGCACACATTCGGCTAATCTCCCTTGCAGTTGTGGCACTGTACTGAGCCAAGTTAGCTTCTTGAAAGTTAGCAATGTCACGAGGAGAATAGCCATAATCTGAACTGATGTTGGACAAGGAATTGTATCTTCTGATAGGCAGTGTTTGTGCTGCAATATCTCCTCCATGCCGTAAATCTGTATAGGAACCATACTGCATCCCAACATATCCTCCATAGCCATGTTTCATAGCAGTTAGATCCATGGCAAGTTCACCTGAAGCTTGGAGATGTGGTTCCAGTTTAGAATGGTAAGACTGTAAACCAGCATCAGCAAGGTTTGTATCAGACATTGAAGGCTGGAGCCTACCAGGAAAAGGTAATGTGTAGGCCTTACGCCCATCCATTGGATACTCATGGTACCTTCCAGGTTGTCTTTCTTGGTCAGACTCATAGGTAAGAGGTGGGGCAGATGGAGGCCTTATGCCTTCTTTCTCAGGAGCACCAACACAGGTTCCCCCAAATGGAAGTCGATAAACAACATCACAGCAAGCTGTTTGGTTGTCAGGCTTATTTTGGCCTCCTGTCAGATCTACAGCATCCTGTCCTTCTTCTACCTTGACAAGCTGAGTCACAGCTCTGGCCGGGTCTGGGCCCACATCCATTTGTACAACCATACTATGTGGTGATTTACCTCCTGACATTAAACCAGGAGGACTGGGCTTCCCTTTCAGTTCAACTGGACCAGGGCCATACAATTCAGGGTTAATGATTGGTGATACAGCACTTACCACAGCTGAAGCAGTGGTTGTCTGACTGACTAGCATATCTTTTTTCAGTAAAGGTGAGATTGGGCCGGCAAGGTTGTACCTGGCTAAAACAGATACCTGTTGCTGCTGATGTTGCAACTGATGGTGCTGTTGTAACTGTTGTTCCAGGAGCTCCTGTTGTTTCTGCAGCTTCTCTTGTTGTTTTTGAAGCTCTCTCTGTTGTATACTGAGGTCTTCCAGTTTTGCATCAATTTTTGGTATTGATGGGTCAGTTGGAGGTGAAACTGGTTTATTCTGGGAGAGACAAACTGCTGAACCCATGCCTTGTCCCAGATCCACTCGGTTTTGATGTGGATCACCATAAACTGCTGGCTGTTTTGGCTGGCTCATGAACATTGAAGCAGCTACGGTGACACTCACAGTGGTTGGTGTGGTGGTTTCCTGTGTGTTCAAGTTCATAATCAGTGGCTGTATAATCGTTGAATGTCTGCTACCCTCTGGTCCACCGTGGTATTTTCTGCTTTCTGTGGCTAAGGAGGTGAGATCCATTCCTTGGTCAGTCATAATAATAGGAGTTTGTTTGGTTGCTGTTCTAAGATCCACAACACTTCCACCATGAATCATATGGCCCTGCTCCACCCTCGAAGTCCCTGGGACTGTAGATATCCTACAGAGAGAGATATTATCCATTGAAACAGACCCTCTGGTGTATATGCTGGCTGTGGTAACCATGCTTGTTCCGACATTTACTTTCTCCACTCTTTGTGTACGATAAAAGCTCCGTGTAGGAGAATGGTGGTAAGGCGGTGTGTCTGGGGGGCTGCCACATGGAGAGTAAGTATCAAATGTTGATTGGCGACTAAATCGGGTAGGAGAAGACAGTGGGGAAGTTGCAGTATTGACTGTCATTGGTCTAGCTGGGCTTGAAGGAGGGGAGTATGGGGCATCCTGAGAGGATTGCTGTCGATAGAGCCTGGGGGAAACTGATCGATGTGATGTTTGGGTTCCCTGAGCCATCACTGGTGAAGTAGGACCAGAACCTGCTGACTCCATTCGCAATGCTGAACTGAAAGTCTGTGTAGAGAACTCAGCTGTAGCCCTTCTTGAAGGAGAGCGAGTGGGACTCTGCGGTGGTGGTGGTGATGGTGAAAGAGGAGGACTGGTGCTTCTGTAATAAGTAGTATACTTGGGAGAACGGGGCTCAATAATTCTTTCAATAGAAGATGTTGAGCTGTCTCGCACTTGGATCCCCCTGGTCTCCCCCACCCTTCTGGTAATGACTTCTCTTTGACTGTAGGCTTGGGTAATCTCTGCAATTTTGCTGCATACACTTGAGACTGTAGCTGAGGATGCGGATGTACTACCCATATGCCTGCGACCTATTTCAGACTGAGTGGACGTAACAGTGTGGCTTGAACCAGTCTGAGAAATAGTTACTGCATCTCTGGCATAAACACCATATGCTGCAATAGTGGTGGCTGCCACTGTTGGAGTTATTCCATTCTTTCCTGCTTGGGTTTTGAGCCTATCTTTATGTCCATCCTTTGCAGAATAGTGCTGGGTTACTCTGACATCAGGAATTCGTCCTGCAGTCTCAGCAAAGGACACAGGAGCTGAGATCTGGGTGGGACTGGTACCTGGTGTAAGGAGAGCATTACTTTGCTCTAGTAGCTTAGCGAAGGCTGAGCCTGTATCTAAGAGCTGTTTATCTGGGTAAGAGCTCTCAATTTCAATCTCTACTTGCTCATCTGTGGCCTGTTGCATCTTGGTAATGTTTTGAGATGTTTGTCTAATCTCCTCATAAATATCAGTTTCTGTCTCTGCTGCCTCATTGTCATATCCTGCTTGATCTTGCTCATATTCATACTCATCATCATAACTTTGCCCATTGATGTCCTCCTCATAGTACTGCCCATGTCTTCCATGTTGCTGCTGTTGCTGCTGCTGTTTCTGCTGCTTTTGAAGCATCTCTGCCTTTCTCATCATCTCCTCATAAACCTCCTCAGCACTCTTCAGAGGTTTGGAAGTTGAAGATGGTGCTGTGGTGGTGGTTGTAGTTGTTTTCTCTAATGGGGAATAGAGTGACATGAAGGTAGGGAGATTATACTCACTTCCTGACTTGTAAAGTTTGGACTCATATCCCTCAGCCTCTGAGTCCAGACTTTGAGGCGAATATTCAGAAGCAGAGGAACGATGAAGCTCTTCCATTTCTGCTGCTTGTCTAAGCTCTTCTGTTGGCGAAGCATCCTCAATAGGTGACAGATTGCTTGGTGGTGTCTTGGACCGTTCTCTGCGCCTCTGAGCCCTAAGCTCCTCTTTATCTCTCTTGGTCTTTCTTGCTGTACTTCTAATTCTCTGCTGTTCCACTTCTCTCATCTTTTCCTGTTCTCTCAGAAGTTCCTCTTCTTCTCTGAGTTCATCCTCTTCTGATGAATCTTCAATGGTAGGAAGGAGAGGGCCATGAGAGCGGTGGCGTGCTTTCCTCTGCTGCTTAGCCTCCTCCAATCTTTGCCTCCTACTAGGGCTACTGTCACTATCTTCCTCCATTGATGAGATAGAAGTAGGAGACTGTCCAGAGCCATATGAGGATGAAGTGGGTGGCAGAGTAGAGGAGTAGTCACCACGAGAACGTTCCTCAGGAGATCCCGTCAGACTCTCCATCTCTAGCTCTGGTTCCCGATCAAGGCTTAAGTCATTTTCATTGCTTAGCTCGATGTCTCGACTGTAGCTATTGGTGTTGTTGAGTTCAATTGTTTTGAAGCGCCTCAGGCCTCCTTGCGATGCCATCACATCTTCCTCACCCTCTTCTACTGAGCCTTTATAGACATCAGTAGAACTCTTGGTCTCCTCCTCAAAACTACTAGAATGGTGCTGAAGGCGCCTCTTTTCTTTCCCTGAGTCAGAGATTATGTGCTTATGGTGGCTTTTCTTGGGTTTCTGGTAGCCATATCCTTCGTCCTCCTCATCCTCATCTTCCTCCATCTCTTCTTCCTCCTCCTCGTTGTCTTCATCAGCACTCATCTCCATTATTTGTCTCCTCATGAACTCCTCATCGGTCATCTCTGTGGGTTCAGCTTCCTTTTCTTTCTTTTTCTTCTCCTTCTTGTCCTCTTTCCCTTCCTTTCGCTTACCCTCCCAGTCTCCCCCATCTTCTTCTTCCTCCAGTATATCTTCTAGCTCCTCATCAGAGTCATATGCATCTGGCGGGATTGACAGAGAACGTGGGCGTTGCTTCCCTCTGTCATCCAAATCTCTGTCTCTGTGCTTCCTCCCCCTTCTGTCTGCCTTCTCTTCAGAGAAGCTCTTCTCTAGTAATGGCCTCATGGAGCTTTCAAGCTTGGTGATTTCAGAGGGACTTGGTGGGGAGCCCCGGCCACTGATTCCCCTTTCACTTAGCTTCATCTCTTCTTCTTGGATTAGACCTGTGATTTCACTGTGGGAGCTGGAGATGCCATCAGAGGAATAGCCAGTGTCACTGAGACTCTGAGGGCTGCGTGACAAGTCGTGGGTGCTGTTGTTTTTTGTATCCTACAGAGAAAAGAAAAAAGAAAGACAAATGGATTAGCCTTGGGGGAGATAAGGTTTTGAGTTTCAATGATAACTTATGTAAAATTTTACAATAATAATACCAATCTGCATACAATTTAAGCCCACTTTAAATCACATTCTAACTTTCGATGCAAAATTCATATATTTTTTTTAATTATTAATACAAATAAATACAAGATTTAACAATGAGATTTCTTATTTAGAAATTTGTAGTAATATTCACGTATAATAGTTCTATTTGTACGAACTCCTAATATAGTAAGTTTTCATTTTATATTAAAAATATTATTATGATGCTTGAACCTGTTTGCCAAAACTGCAGTTTTCAGCTTTCAATGCCTTGTAAAAAAATAAATAAATAAAATGTGATAAAACTGATTTCATACAAACTGAATTTCATTCACATGATCACTAAATCACCTTTAAGACATTTTATGTTTTTACATTAAAATTAGCTTTAAGCCAGTGGGCTGAAATTGAATGCTTTAGTTTAAATCAGTCTAAAAGAGAAAAGAGAAAGTTTTGAGACTCTTCTCAGGCTACAAAAAGTAAAATTATTCAGAATCAGAATACTTTATTTATCCCAGGTTGGAAATATATATAAATAGAAAAGATAGAAAATGTAAAATCTCTCTATAAAAACAATTTAAAGCAAATATAACGCGACTCAGTGTTAAAAAAAACTATTCCAACATTTAACAATACTATTCACAATATAAATAAAATATTACAACAAAAATATGAATTATAAAGTTTGATGGCCACAAGTATGGTTTCCAATGGCATTCTGTTGTGCACGAAAAAGATAACACTGAACGGTTAATGGTTAACATGAATTCATTGAAAGCAGTCATTACATACTTTGAAACTTTACATTTATATAACACATAGAGGTTTGCACGTATTCATTTTGAATCTAAAGAAAAAAACAAACAAACAAAAATATATTACTATGAGGTTCACTAGCTTTAGCTAACATGTAGCTAACATGTCTAAAACCAAATCCTAAATTAAAAACAACTTAAATACAATTTTATTTAAATATGTAAAAAAGTTTTAAAAAAAAAAAGAATAAAAAGAAGAATGGTGTCAAAACACTTGAATTTTACTCTGCATCTTTGACTCTGATCTGATTTATTCATTTATCTCAAGACAAATGACATTATTATGCAGTAACCTTAATTTGACTTATAATTGTTAGGTATGTTGAGCCATTGATGGAAAGAGGTTAGTCAAACTGTGTTTTTCCTTTTTTTCCTTTTGATAATGAGCTCAGACTAAGATTGTATAGTTGACTTTAATATCTAAATAAATGAAAACTCATTCATCAATGGCTCTTAATAACAATCATTTATAATCTCAAAGGGACTAACCTGGTAAATGATTGGGGAGATGGAGGAAAGGATGGAAAACTGGTAAAAATCATGAAAAGCTCTTAAGGTGGTTATAATACATCTGTACTTTGAGCTCTGTGTAATTTAATTACTTAGCAGCTCCTCGAGTAATAAAGTCCAGCATTACCTTAAAAATGACAAAAAGAGTGTTACATGAACTAAGTACTCAGAGATTTTACATGTTTCTGACGTGCCAATCTTTAGACGAACTAGAGCAGGTTCTTCATGCTGTCTTTGTTTTTGAATCTCTCACTCTCCCCAAGGGAATCCAATGCCTTGCTACCACTTGCAGCCTCAACATACTGTAAAACTGGAATCAATGACATACTTTCCAAATCAATATGGACGTACAATGCTTGAGGAAATTGGAACCAATCTGGCTTACGATTCCCCATTATTACATCTATGTTACATATATTTTCCCATGTTAAGTAACCATATCCACAAACAAAGTGATTATCATACCAGTGTTGTACAAGTAAAAATATGTGTGAGCACCAGTCTGGATAAAAATATATAGTGATATTTTGTACAAGAACTGAAAACACTAAATGAGCTGTGCATAGGCAACACAAAATGCATATTAACTGAGCAAAAGATACAGTACAAAAAAATATGACATAACAAGGGAACTAGTCATTTTTAGTGACAATATCATCTTAATAGAGTGTGAAAAAAAGGACAAGGCAAGTATCGCATCCCTCTGAAAATAAGTGCATAATCAAAATCTATGTATTTCATTTGCGACTACAATAATAATAATAATAATAATAATAATAATAATAATAATAATAATGGACTTTGCTATTTTAGAAATGATTAAACATGTCTGCAAATAAATCATGTATCTGAAATCAGAAGGCTCATTGGCTCACTGTAAAACATTAGCATTTTGACTTTCATTTAAAAAGAACAAAACAACCATGAGTTGTATTTATGGATCAGAGACCACATTAAAAATGTGCTTTCTTTTGACTATTTAAAAACAAGAAACATGTAGCAAAAGATCCAAATTAATGGTCGTAAAATAAGAATTTTGATTTTAAAGCACAGATTTACCTATTTTCTTTGTATGCTAGTAAAAAAAATGTAAAACAGCAAGAACTCTTTAAAATATTTCTTTTCTTAAGGTAAAGAAAAATAACTTTGATTGTTTTTTATATTAATCTTTACAAGAAACATGGTGAGAAAATATAGTCTCAAATCTCACAAATACATAATTGAAGCAATAATATATGTATCATGCATTGCCTAAAGATGCGCTGTAATTTACTTTCTGAAATCCTGAAAAAAACAAAACAATATATAATCTTTATAGCAGAGAAAATAAGTATTTTATGTGTCTACATTTTTGTCAGTAAAAACATTTCTAATGGGACATAAAAATATAACCAGATGTAGGCAGCAATCTAAGTCATCCGCTCATACAAAGAAAAATAAAAGTATTTAAATCAAGTTATATGTAGCTCAGTGGAACGACAGAGGGAATAAGTATTGAATACGTAAAGAAAAGAAGCATCAGGTGGCTGCATGGTGGCTTTAAGTGAAGACATCTGAAGGATACACATGGTGTAAAACACAAACACACCCACACACAAACACACACACTGAGTTTGTATACAGAAATGCTAAAATTAATCCTAACCCTGACCCTTCTCCCATGACTATATGAATATAGAGAATGAGTTCATAGAAACTATTAGTTTTTTAGCTGCATTCATGAACAATAGCAAAGAAAGAATGCAACAAGCACAGAAGCATGGATGTGAGTGACACAGCTGTACAAGATGCTGTAGGCCATCTAGCGTAAATCAACATAATATCAAATTAATGTGAAAAACCTTTAGATATCTATAGGTAGCAGTTTATCTGTGCAAAGGCCAAGGTAAAAGGAAGTTTGGCCTTTTCTTTACTCTAGCTTTAGTGCCACCAAAATGAGAAGCATGGCTAAACCCTCTGTCACAGCTCTACAGGTCTTAACCAGAGTGGGAGTTTGATAAAAAAAAACCCCAAAAACATAAATGTGAAACCGGACCATACCTCTAAAGTCAGTTTTTACTATGGAACCCAAATCTGTTTGTTTACATTCTTGATTACACTGTAAACTGAGTTCATTTTATAAAAAATAGTGTCGAATCAGTCTGTGAAGGTTCTCAGTCATCCAGGTCATCGTAGTCTAAGGAGCAGTAAGGAAAAGGCGTCTGGACTTCTTTAGGTTGCTTGAAGACCTAAAGAAGTCCAGACGCCTTTTCCTTACAGCTCCTTAGACAGTGTCAAATCAGAGCGAACTGTAGCCTAATGCCCTTTGGAAGTTGCTATTTCTCAATTTTGACTTGGGTAACTTTCATTTTTGGTCATAATTCAGATGGAGGTCTGCTTTTATTCACTGCAACCTCATTCTGAACAGTCAAATCAAAATTCATCACTTCCATGGCCTGAGTGTCTTGTTAAGTCTATCCTGGCGCATCCCTTCATAGTGGCGATACATCCCTAAGTTTTGGAGGAAATCAGTTTTAGCATAGACAGACATGCCTCAAACCCTTCTGGTTCTAACGCTGTATCCACATATTTCTGTACAACCGCATAATGATTGCTGCATTTTCATTGTGTCCGCTTGCATAGTTTACATTTGAATGCGATATTGGACACTTTTAAAGAACTCGAAAATCATGCTGGCATTTGTGTAAACTTTTTGGTTATTTTCCTTAGTTTAACATATAAATTGGTGAAATACAAAAATCAGACTTACATCATAGTGCCTGGATTTCTTAATTTCCTTGATCGGTGTGATCTGCTCTCCTTTCTTCTGGGAAGGCTTGGTCTCTTTGGAAGTTTGGTTCTCGGGCTCAGTCTTGAGCTTTTCCTCTGATGGTTTTGGATGTTTCTCGATCTCTGTGGTTGTTACTGGTGCTGTGGATGGTGCTGTAGTCTTGGTCTCACTTGGCTGTTTGGCAGCTGCGGGTGCAAACGGGCTGCTAACGACACTTCCCGCCTGTGGCTTCTGGCTCTGTGTTTGGGGCTGGCCTGGCTTGGACCCTTGCTGTGTGGTAGGTTTGTGGAGGGGACTTTGCTGGCTGATTGGCATCTGGTGTCGAGGTGAGCCTGTAGGTTGGTGCTTGGGAGACGGATGAGGAACAGGAAGTGGAGGCTCATCAAGACCTTCTCCAGACATCAGCCGCTGGGTCTGGCAGTTGAGACATAACCACTCTTTTTTCTGAAACAGAGAGAAGACAAAAAACAAACATGTCATTTTTAGATATTTTGTGTGTATTTGTGATACAACCTTAACCTTACTACACCAGGGATCACATTATGCGGATTAACTAATATTGTTTCACATTCATACACTGATTAATATTCTTAACTTTCAACTTAGCATTCACTTAAATAGCAAACTACTTCACACGCACATTCACTCACATACTGTGTACACTAAAAAAATCTTATTTCCAGACAGAGCTGTCAGAGCTGTAGCGGGCTAAGCTGAGCTGATGCACGTTTCTTAAAGGCCAAGTCGCTCTAACAGCTACTCCCTGTTTCATCAGATCAACTCTACTCGATTTCACACACTGTGAGCCTGAGTAACAAAAAATAAAGACTTGAGTGCACAACAGTGTACTTAATCTAGCTTGTAATGTGGTCTTCTTCATTCTGACAAAGCCAAATTAGTAGCATAAAAAATATATTAAAAATTTCACAATATCATAAACATTACTCCAGAGACTCAACATTTTATTAGAAACCCATCATCTTTCAAGATCATATGACAAAGAGGTATTTACAAATTTGCTTGCCACAACAGTTTTTCATTTATCCACCTAGTAAATATTAGTCTGTTATTCCCTTCCTATAGTGCTGTACAATACAGCAAATGCTGCTATTGTAATAAAATACAAAAACATTTTTGTCAATGCCAATACCAATACAGATGCTGATACTTTAATCTAAGAAGGCAGCTTAAATAGGGGAGAGCAGTGTGTCATGATTTATGAGATGAATTATCATCAATTTGTAAACGCTGAACACATTTTAATGACCACTAAATCACTGTGAGTTTTACTTTCACGTTAATTATTTTAAAATATCAAAATACCTTTCATCTTATTCTGTTTTAATGAAACTGGGGTTTTTGGAGACCTGAAATGTAAATGTACATGTCTCTAAAGCACTTTGGGTCAACTTCTGTTCTTTAAATGTGCTGTAAGCTATGAATAGAATAGATAAGACACTCAACACAAAAAGGTTCAGACATTTTTTATAGTTCATGTTTGAGGTCGGTTTTTTTATTTCCCCAAAAATTATTCATTTAACACAACTCAATGTGCTACATACTGAACATATAGGATAGAAATAAAGTATCGGCCTCTTTGACTTGTATTCATGTATTCATGCCGCACTTTTTACTGGCAGAAAAATCACAAAGTAAAGAAACAAAAGTATAACACAATAGAATACAACACACAACACAAAGTTATTTAAAGGAAGTGGTGCTAAGTGGTGTTGTAGTGCTGTCGTGCAGCCTATTTCTAACTGCTCCAAACTCTTTATTAGCTAGTTGCTAACTGTGAATGGTACCCTATGAGCATTCCGGGGTTTTTTCTTAGAGGTTCTAGATAAAATATAAAAGTCATCTCTGCCAAAAAAAAGAAAGAAAAAGTGACTAAAAACAATAAATTATCTACGTGTACAATACATAAATGAGGTGTAACACACGATAAAGTGTTTTGCACTATGCTAACACTGACTAATAGCGGTAGCCGCACAGAAATATTTTAGGAGTACTTTCTAACGCATAAAACTGAGAAAAGGGTTAGTTTTACATTTACAGTTAGATTTAAGCATAATATATAATACTTATGCATTATGTATTTTTTATGGTCTCTCCAGTATCTAGCTCACCACCCACCAACGCCACCAGCACCTTCTGTTTATTCTCTGCCTGTGTGTCTGTTTCTGTCTAGGCCAACTAATGGAGTTTGGGGCTGAAGAGCAGCCATATTACTCATGTTATGAATAATTGACAGAAGCAGTTGTTCCTCTTCAACACTTATCTACCATCTCTATTCTTTTTCACCTCCATCGAGTCCTTTCTCTTTCACTACACCAAACTCACCAAATCTCTTTCTACAGAAACTCAATTCTCTGGCTCATCCTGCCTTTAATAGCTCTCTCACGCTCTCAAGCCTCCTTTATTTTCTCCATCCCCTGTCTTTTTCTGAATCCTTTTGGGAGATTATCTGTGATTAGATGTCACACAAAAGACTCCATCTCCCTTAGATTTCACAGTGACAGTGCTGCGTTGGGCCGAGCAGTGAGCACTATAATTGGCACGGGATTCACAACAATAATAAATATAGCAATATAAGCTAAACCCAAGGGTTTGATAAATACTAGCCTTCAGTTATCATAACCAGCTAATTACAGTTAACACATCTAATAAGGAAAACAATTAAATGGTAGAGGAACTGGAAGCTGAACAGACAATGAGTTAAATCCAAGAGTTTATTTTATTTATTTCAAATTTGGAGCACTCCTTTAAAACTAAGGGGAAAAAAGATTTTTAAAAATCTATGCGCTGGGTGTATCCTAAAACTTAAATTCATTGATGGCTTCTGCATAAAAAACCCCAAAACAGATTATTAGAAGATGGGAAATCTTTTTAGCATTATAGAAATAAAACATTTTGAGACACCGTGGCCAGACCGTCACTGGAATATCTTAAATGCCTTCAGCAATTATAGCTGAACAAAATAGCTGATGAGGAAGTTGTCTTGTACTGAAAAAGAGTTTATATCCCAGTGATTATACAGTACATGTATCACTATCAGATCTTTGAGCTCAACATAAATGAAGCTTAATTGTAGTTCATATTTAAACTCCTGAAGAATACATTCTGAATACAGTACAGTAAAGCCGATGTAATGCCCTCCGACATGATGGAAACACAGCTCTGTGTGTGTACGTCCCCTGAAGCATCACATTGTACTGTAGGTTCTGAAATGGTTGAATCATTTTTCAACCCTAAAGTGAACTCATTCCCTCCTTTCCCCAAAGAGAGTATATTCAAGATGACATTACAGGAAAGCGTGTGCGTGTGTGTGTGTATTTTCCTACAGTACCCCAGTGGTGCCCACTTAACCTACATAGCACAAACAATCTGGCCTTTTCTACTCCTGTCAATAACACTCACTAAAATGCTCCATCAGTGCTAATTCATGCTGCAGAGCACTGCTGTTTTCTTTTCCTCTGCCGGTGTCATTCTGCAGCACATTCTGAATCTTCTTCTCTTTCTTTCTGAGTGTGTCCTTTCAAAGTATGTTGAGCGTTGCTAGATTTGTTTTGTCCTATACCTTCCACCTTCCATGTCATTTTTTTTCGTGTCTATCTTTCTGCTCTTTTTCAGTCCTTTTCATGCTATTTTCAATTGCTCCATCTGTTTTGGCACTTAATAATAGGGAAAGAAAAGGATTTGCCACTTGTCACATGCAGCATTTCCCTGCCGCTGGATTTGATTCACAGAAAATCTGTAGCAGTAACTTACCATTGCTTTTATTTTGTCTTATCCAAATGGAGGTCTAGCAATTGCACCTTTATGATGGAGAATAACAGTACTGTACAAAACTCGGGCTTCCACTCATTTCTTTATATGTTGTTAGGAAAATGGGAAAGAGGTGCATCTATTTACTGAAACATGTACAAACATGCACGTAAAGAAAGTATATAGGGCAAGACTTGGTGTAATTCACACAAGCTTGTAAGTCAGTATTTGGTAGGGTCACCTTCATTCTTCCAACACAGCCTGAAGACTTTTTGGCAATTTTTGATCATTTATGAAGTAGTCTTCAAGAGGAGTTCTCAGGCTCCTTAAAGGAAATTCGAAGCTCTTCTTTGGATGCCTTTCGTTCTGTTTGCTGTCAAGATGGTCCCACACAAACCTGTTGCCACTGATTTTCAGTCCAGTTCTTGTTTCCCTGTCATCTTGACAGCCATCCTTCTGTTTAGTCCATTGTTAATGAGGTTTTCCCAGGTTGCCTGTTATGTGTAGACACAACATTGGTTTATTTTTGAGTTTGGTGCTTGTTTTTATGCTTGAACAAGTCATTGGCCAGCATTAAGTGGCTTAACAAACAAAGTACCATTCCTCTGGCTCTTTTCCACAGTCTGTCTTTTGTCCTTTTTCTTCTCCTCAACTCCAAGCAATCATGGCAGATGGCTACCCCCCACCTTGTTCTTCCAAAAGTCCAAAAGTTTCTTCCTGTTAAAAGTGAGTTTTTCCTTCCTACTGTCTTGCTCAAAGGGAGTAATTTGACTGCTGGGATTTTCTCTCTAGTCTTTTACAGTCTTTAACTTATGCTGCTTAAAGTGACTGCCATTACAATTTGGCTCTCTCTATATATAAAATTTAATTGAAAATTGGGGGGAAAAAGACAGGTACAAGGACTGGACTGAAAATGAGTAAAAAAGCAGCCTATGTCCAAAGAAAAACATTGAAAGACATTCAAGAAAAACTGGAGAAATTATCAAAGAACACTTTAAAAATAACAAGAACGTCTGTTTCCTTGGAAGGAAAATATAAAGAAATGAGACGTGGTTCAAGATTTTTGCACTGTACTATATTTATCTCTGACTCTGACCAAAGCTGCATCATCTGTAGGCACACTTTTCTGTTGCTCCTTTCTCCACTACATACCACTGATACTATAAGTCTGTGTGGATTATCACATTTACATGGCGTGTTCAAGGCTATTCTTGCTATTCATAACCACACTTTGTATATATATTGTAAAGTAATAGGTTACAAAAAACTGCACAGTCTTTTTTATTCCACTACTACAAAATATGACTAAAGGCATTTGATGAATTCTATTATGAGCTGTGATTTAATATAATACACTGGTTACATTAGCAACACTCTTACTGGTCAGGAAACTCAGTAGCTACAGAAAACATTGATATCAAATATCTTTATATCTATTAATCGCGATTAGTTTGTTAGTACAGAGAAATCCCTTCCTTCAGAAGCACTTCTGTCAGTTTCCGAGTCATTCTCATGATTGTCTTTTTCCTGTTTTACTTTTCCCACATTTGCACCTGAAGTTGCTATTTTTTCTCTTTTCACTACACAGTCATTAAACTTCTATCTTTACCTCCCTCGCTCCTCTCTGCCTGTCACCCTCTGTCTCTGCTTCTCTCCCTCCAACAGAGCAAGGGCTATTTTTACCCAGAATGCCATTGTTCTGCTCGAGCGCACACTTCCTTAGCACAGGCTTCCGCTTTAGGCAGCACTCTACTGTGGCACACATACATTCATAACCTCACAGAAGCACAAACGCACACATGTAGACACACAGCTCACATGAATGCAAAATGGAGGAGGCCTGTGTAGCTGAAGGCTTACCAGAAGGAGAGAGGGATGACAAGCAGAAGGAGGAAGAAAAGGAAAAGAAGGGAAGCAGAGTAGCTCATAGGGCTGGAGGGGTGAGGAAAACGGGAGAATGACACAACATGTGCACTGTACTGTAATTCAGCTCAGCCTTTAGTAATGTGGTTCCCTGCTGAGTCTGATGCAACTGACTTAAGTTTGTGGCAGAGAAGTACATCTATACACATAAGCCATAGGATGTATCCTCCTCTTCCACACGATCCTCTTGACATACTGACCGTTTAATAAGGGAGTATGCTAATGTAATTCAGTTTAACCTTAGGGTCAAACACTCTGATGAGCAGCATAGACAGGTCATGATTGACAGCTGACTGGACCTTTCAGTTTATTTGCTATTTGTTGTTAGAACCTCCTGTGTATGTGCTTCCTTGCTCACTTTATCCTTACAAATTAAACATAGCATAAAGACACTGTATTTTCTTTGAACACGTCATAAGTTACAACCATCTAAAATCCTGCCCCCTGGTGTTTGGGTCTAATTATTGTACACCAAAAGTCTTGAACCCCAAAGATGCTGTGTCATGATTGTTGGGCAGGTTTCACTGCTTGGTGAACAGGTTGCATCACCTCTCTCATTGAGCCTGAGCAGACTGACTTTTACATGGCAACAAAAAGCTGATTTCACAGGAGCCCTCCCACATAAACATTTTTCCTCCTCTGTTTCCAGTCTAATTCCTCCCTCTGGAGCGCCATCTCCTCTTCAGGTTTTACTTCCTCTCTGAACTTCTTGCTGTTTTCTGCACCTCATCCTTCTCTCCTGTCTGCTGCCTATCCTTAATATTTCATGTGCACAAGTGCGCGCACAGACACACACAAAGGATGTCTAAAGGGGAATATGACTGAAAGCAAATAACTGAGAAATAAACAAATAGCCAGAAAGTGAAAAACAATGTAACAGCAAACATGATTAGACGTGCACTTGTGGACACGTATTGAGCTTTATTTTCCATTACGTCAGTAAATTCTGCATTACTTTTTAGAAGGTGCCATTTTCCCCCCCTTTGTGTTCCCTTGGTAGATTTCAGATTTCCTAAGAGTCTCTCACATAGGTTATTTTGGAAAATTCTGTTAGTCCCAGAGACTCTGGTTTCATTTAGATGGCCTGTTGTCAAGCCAACAAAGTAAAGGGAATTAAAGTGAAGCGAGCTCAGAAGAGAAAATAGGATGAAATGAGTATGGCGCATTGCATCATAAATTTGTTTGGCTGAGACTGATCTAAAAATAATAATAATAAAAATCATTGATTAAAGAAAAATGTCAGTGTGTGCAATCTGTTTGATTTTTTCTATGCCTTTCGGTATTTTAATATACCATGTACACTAAACACTGGAGACTCCTGTGAAGTGAAACATGTACGACAAATCAGCCGAATGTATAAGCTTTTGTTATGCAGTTTTGGATTGGATTAGGAGAAGAAAAAGCAATGAAAGGTGGAGAGGAGGGAGAAGAACAAGAAGAACAAAGTATAGAAAAACATAAAAAAATGAGAAATTAAGCTTGAGGAGGAGGGGAAGAAGGAAATGAATTAACAGTCGGGGATGAAAAGGAGGAGGAGAAGGAAACAAAAATAAATTAGAGAAGGGCAGGGGGTATGGAGGGGGTGGAGGGAAGGCTCTCAGGGAGGACAAATAGGTGGAGGATGAATTATAGGTGCTTTTGTGGTTATGTAACCGAAACAGGTCTCACTTTCACTTCACACACATTTTAAAACATTTTCTCATTTTCTCATCACAATGGAGCCTCTTTAATTATGTAACCTTATCGCGAGAGGTGATGGAGTGAGTGCATAAGGCTTTGTATACGTCTGTTTGTGTCCATGCGTTTGCATATTGTGTTGCCGTCTCTCTTTCACCTCCTACCTATTTTCTGTCTCTGGCCAGCTATTCTTAACAGAGCCAATAAAAAAGTGAGACGAGGTTGATCTGCCCACCTCGTTCCTCTGCTGTTGCTGCTGCGGCTTCATTTTTCATATGTTGTCAGTTTATGGCTGCCATGATGATGATTGTGATGTTACCTAAAGCTAAGACTGTAACCACTGTAAGGTGACTATAGACACTTTAGACAATAGAGGCTGTTATCATCAGTATCTGGCTGTTTTCAGATTAGTAAGGATTTTTTGAGTAATTTCTATTATATAGGCTACAAGAATTAGCCTTACCACAGAGAAGCAGTTATTATGAAGAGTCCTAGAAGCTGAACATATACTGTATCAGGCTTATAGACTGTAAATTTGTCAGCTTTCTGCTTCTGAGCTAAACCTTATGCCCAGAAATGCTCCCTTGAGCGTTCATTGTCTATTTGCTACAGGCAAAACCCACATCCACAAAAAGTGATGCGTTGTACTGGAGATTTTCCAGTATTAAAGACTGTTTTTTCCATGGAAAGAGTCATGTATTATTAAATGCAGATTTCAGACTCACATAGAGACTAAACAGTGCATTTGTGGGAAAAAAAAATGTGTTACCAGGTAAGAATTCTGTCTTACCTGGTAACACCTGTGCAGGCAAAATCTCGGCAAACCAGAGAGCTGATGCAAGCCTCAGAAGGGACTGAGAGCTACAGCTGATGTAAAATCATAGCCATCTGAAGACTTTTGCATTGAGTTTGAGGAGAACTGTTTCATAATGACAGCTGACTATCCCTTGAGTTCTTTCTGGTCAGTTGCTGCATTTTTATCTTTTTATAGAGCTTTGTCACTTTATAGCAAGGAATCTTACACCTCATAGAAACAAACGAGACCACTCATCCTTGGGCGACTAGGCCCCCAACCACTGTGCAGCTCCAGTACATTGGACAGAGGTTAAGTACCATTCTCAACACCAGTTTGACCTTGTGGCTGTGAAGTTTCTATCTAGATTCACTCAGACAAGCCGGTGATTTGAACTAGTAACCTGACTGTGACTAGCAGGCTTAGAAGTGGAGGACTTAATGGCTGGCAGATGGACATGATGTTTTGGAGAGTGACCCACAAATCTGTCACAAGAGCTATTTTAAACAGACTCACTGTCTCATTGGGACCAACTGAGACACAGAGATAGGCATACAAATAAACACCAGAAGCAAAAGGGAACTCTGTACAGTCCACGCAGTGTAAGCATGTTTCTCAATGGAAGTTTGTGCACATTATGCACGCATGTGTGTGGGTGTGTGTGTGGGTGTGTGTGTGCGTGTGGGTGTGTGTGTGCGCGCACATATATATGGCCTAGAGGCACTAGAGGATTTTAACTCCTGCAGTAATAGGCTGGCAGCTGGCCAGGAGCAGAGCAGCACAGCGCTACATTGGTTCTGGCTATCTCAGCTCTGGGTCAACACAGAAAATCAAGACAGACAACTGGCTCCAATAAAAGTTTTATCAAACATGTTTGTGTTCCGCAAACAAATAAGCCACCAAAAACCTCTTTAACATGCGATACATATTGTTTTTCCTCAAACATAAGTTAAATTTAAAACAGTCGACTCCAATAATATTACATATATCACTACACAAACTATCACAGCTTTTTTTTTTTTTTTTTTTTTTTCTTTTTTTTTTTTTTTTTTTTTTTTTAATTAAAAATTTTTT
>VUQR01008211.1:0-23426 GCA_015108515.1 Hemichromis elongatus | reverse complement strand
ACTTTATCACAATATGCTAATTTTTTGAGAAGGACATACATACATACATACATACATACATACACACACACACACACACACACATACATACATACATACATACACACACACACACACTCAGACACACATACATACACACACACACACATACATACATACACACACACACACATACACACACACATACATACACACACACATACATACATACATACATACACACATACATACATATACACATATACATACATATACACATATACATACATACACATATACATATATACATATATATATATATATATATATAAAAAATCCCCACTCGCCCCTGCGGGCGGTCAATCCTTCAAGCTCGGGTCCTCTACCAGAGGCCTGGGAGCTTGAGGGTCCTGCGCAGTATTAAATACAAAGTTGATGACTGTACAATTAGAAAAAGGCTGCGGAAGTATGGGATTTATATCTGTAGGTTCTCAGTAATCCAGGACATGGTAGTCTTAAGACCTTGAAAAGAAGGTAACTGGACTTCTTCATTTTTTCACTTCTCATCCAAGAGCCTTCTCCGGTTTTAAAACCGAGAACCACCTCACATCCAAGAAGCCTCTAGGAAGAAAGGTGAAACATCTTCAAAAAATTTTAAGAAGCCAAGTCGTCTTTTTTCCCCAAATATATTAAGACAACAAATATGGGTTGTTTGGAAGGAGAAAGCCTGTCCTCTCTGAAAGAAACATGGCAGCATAGGTTATATTTGCAAAGTTGCATCTGAATGAACTGCAAGATGACTGGAACAATGTCCTTTGGGACAGACAAGACCAAAGTGGAAATGTCTAGCTACAGCATATGTCTGTGAAGTTTCTGAGTCATCCAGGTCGTCATAGTCTAAGGAGCTAGAAAAGAAAAGAAAAAGCGTCTGGACTTCTTTAAGTTGCTTGAAGACGTTTCACCTCTCATCCGAGATGCTTCTTAGGTTCTGATGGGTTGAGAACTGAAGACGCTTCTCAGATAAGAAGTGAAATGTCTTCAAGCAACTTAAAGAAGTCCAGATGCTTTTTTCTTTCCAAGCTCCTAGCTACAGCACCATGTTTGGAGAAAAGCAAGCACAGCCTATCGGCACACACACCTCATACCAGTTGTCAAGCACAGTGGTGGAGGTGTTATGAAATGGGCTTGTTTTGAAGTCCCAGGACCTGAGCACCTTGAAGTCACATAGTCAACCATGAACTCCTGACATATGAATCTAGAATACAGTGAAAACTTGGCCCAAACTGGGTCATGAAGCTCTGGTGTGACCTTAAGTATGGAATTGTATTTGTGGCAAAAGTGGTGCACAAGGTAAAATATAATCATGAGCAAAATATTTCACCTCACAGGCACAGACACAATGCTGCTTGCGCAGTCCTATAAGTATCTGCGAGTTCAACTGGATCACGAGCTGGAGTGGTCTGCAAACACTGACGCTGCCTACAAAAAGAGTCTGAGCCTGCTTTACTTTCTATAAAGACACAGATACAACATATGCAGCAGGCTGCTCTATATGTTCTATCAGTCTGTTGCTGCAAGCACCATCTACTTCGCTGTGGCGTGCTGAGGTGCAGGCATCAAAGCAAAGGACACAAACTGAACAAACTCATCAGGAAGGCCGAGTGTGTTGTTGGCATGAAGCTCGCCACCATAGAGGAAGTGATCAGTGACAGAATGCTGACAAGACTGCTGCAATCATGGACAATGACTCCGACCCCCTCCGTAACACGCTGGTGTATCTGAGGAGCAGTTTCAGCAACAGCTTCCATCAACCTCGCTGTCTGAAGGAACGTTACAGGAGGTTGTTCTTTCACGTTGCTATCAGGCCCTGTCCACACGTAGCTGGGGATCTCCCAAAACGAAGATTTTTTTCTACGGTTCGGCCTGTCATCCACACGGAAACACAGTTTTGCGGCACGAAAACTGATCTTTTTAAAAACTCCGGCCAAAGTGAAGATCTGCGTTTTCTCCGTATTCAGCGTTTGTGTGTGAACAGACATAACCGGAGTTTTAGGGTCCGCGACCTCACTTTCTGCGACACAAATGCTGACGTCAGGTTTGCGACCTGTGTTTGCACTACAGCATGGATGAATTGCGCCCGCGTTATCAATTGTCCAGGCTTGTTTGTTTTTACATGTTTCATGTTTTGTTGACATAAGCAAGAAGGGAAAAAGTTAACCTAACTGGATAGGATACGTGGAACTACTACCGCCTACTAAATTTCCCTCTGGGATTAATAAAGTCTCTTTGATTCTGAATTAAATTCCTCATGTAAATTCAATAACCCACACACGTAGAACTCAGCAGCCAACTACACAAAGAATCCATTACAAGAGTATCCGCTTGGCAAGTGCTACAGCAGATTCACACGCTTGCAGGCAGTGCTCGCTCTAATCAGACTTTTCACAGTGATTTCACACTAGCAATGCCACAACCTTTGAGACTGAGACATCCAGTCACAGCAACATAAGGGCTCTTTAATACCATAGCTGTTCACAATTTGGAAAATGAACTTTGCTGAATAAACTGCCAAAAGTTATTTTTTGCGGGTTGACGACAAAAATACTGACAGCAATCAATGGATCACATAATGCTTCCTTTGCATAGGTATTTGCCTGTCTAGGGCCCAAAAAGAAGGGTTTTCAACCAAAGCAAATGTGTCTCTGTGCAGTCCTCCAAAATCCCAAATGCAATCTGCTCTATACGATGGAGATTCTGTCCACCATCAAAAGTTTTATGAACAGGGAAGGCTGTGACAGTAGAATCGACTAGGAATGGAAGAAGCACAAAGAAAACTCGATCAAAGATTTAAAAAAAGAAAAACAGCAAAAGAAGCACAATGACTTTTTGCTAGTCGGATCTGCTTATCAGTTCCACTTTAGTTTGTGTATGGGAGAAGGAAAATAGTTACACAGTCTACAGCGTGGATATGGACATTACATTCATTTTTATTGCACAAAATGTTGAGTGCGCAATGGTAAAATGCAAACATCTGCATTGCTCTTTGCTTTTTGCAAGCACCTGCACAGACATCATGCTAACGCTAAGCTAGCCAAGAACCCAGAGTGATGTTAAAGCAGAGTGAAATCGGTGTGTGGAACTCTAGTCTATAGGTTTATGTTGTTAACTGGTGTTCGATTGTTGTAACTGGTTATTGTTAACTATGAGGCAGCGTTTTTCAGGTTATTTTACAGAGAAAGCTTATCGGACTATAAAGAAAAGTGTTCGGTGTAAGATCACATTATTTCTTTGATTAACACTGATTATATTATAGAGGGGAAATACCTCTAACACACACTAAGATTTTACCACATAACATTTAATTTATTTACTCAAATGTAATGTTTAGGATAGACTCTCAAAGCTGAGCCAATGAAAATTAATAAATTAATCCATAAGGAATCAAATTGAAATGCAATTTAATAATGGAACTAGAATTACTCATTTACTACGCTCTGTGCAGGTAGATGGGCTGTATGAACATGCAAACTACCAACAGGCTGCTAATGCACTACCTCTACTTAAACATAATTTCCCCATTAATCTTCTGCAGCACTCACCGAGCAGACACTCTCACGTGCATGAGAAGTTTTTTTTTTTGGCTTCTGCGATCTACACATGCAGGTTGTTGAATTAATGTTCAAGGAATTGAATTGTGCACACTGCATTAAATAGCTGCCCTTGTGAAATAATATTATTTGCTCATGATTATATTTTTACATGCCACTTTTTACACAAATATTATTAAATGTATTGCTGCTACAGGCTGGTCTACAACTTACTGAATCATGGGTTATTCTTAGTTCTCCAACTTCCTTTGCACTTGACAAGCAAACAACATCAAAAAATAGTGAACCACAGCCTTCATGCTTTACTATGTATCCCTAAAAAAAATGATTGTAACTTAATTTTGGGAAGGTTTTGATTTAAAGCAGAACACAAATGACAAGTGATTTTCTAAATTACTCTGAAATGCTCTCCATGCAGAGAGGGACTGAGAATGAGAAATTGCTGCAGTCTAGTCTCTAAATATTACTATTACATTAATGACCCATTATGTTGTCTGGAAGCACCGGGAGAAGATTTGTCTTCCCTCTAAATCTGCAGTGCTTCTAATCCTTTATCTCAGCACAAGAGAAGGAGAGTGCACACACACACACACACACAGAGGCTTGTGACTTGGGATGATGGTGAGAATATTGTATATTTTGTGTAAATAAATGGCTGGATTTTAAATGACCTTTCACTTTAAATCTGCAGAAATCCCAACGGGCTGCGGGAAGAGCATAAAATATTTACCAGCTCAGAAAGACTGCAGTAGCAGTTTTGCCACTTCTTCGTTGTCTACATGAAAAGAGTATTTACTGTGCCAGACACATTACTAGGTCAGTGCTGCGCTGAGTTCATATACCAGAACATCATTCATTAGCCTCTTCCTCAAATCATCGGTATTTGAGAGGAGCGCACGGAAGAAAGCAATATTCACACAAGAATAAAAATCACTTCTGGGTTCAGTTCGCGGTGATGCAGAGAAACACAGACCGATCTTACGTATTCAGCAGCATATGAAAGCTGTGACAAACAATGAGTGTTCCAGCTATGATTAAATTAGGAGAACTGCCCGCCTACTAAGGTATTTTTCCAGTCGCACAGTGTAAACAAACATCCGACAGTGCAGTTTACCCACAGTAAACCAGGCACAGCAAATGATAAAAAAAAAGCTTCATCATTAAAACTCAACAGGACTACATGTTTTTAGCCTCATCATTACCATTTGGTACTTGATCACAAAAAAATCAGTGATTTTAAAGTTGCTGCAAAGCGCGTGTTAGATCCAATGTACATGTTCTAGTTTGTGGGGATATATTATACTGACACTATGCAGTTGGTTTTGTTAAGGATTTAAGTTTAATTGTACTGCAACAGCCACTCCAGCACTTTTTGGCTGGTGCTGATAAACTGTCAGCTCTGTGACAAATTCCTCCACCCAGGGCTGCACACACTGCGCACACCCCTTGTTTTCACACAGCGACAAAGACATTAATACCAGAAGACTTCTAAAGGTCAGCGGTGCTCACATTCAATTAGGAATGCTACTTGATCAAAACCCCTTCAGAGGCAACAATGTGTCCGCTGGTTAACAGTGTGCTAAAATACTAATCAGTAGGGGTGGGTCTCAATAATAAAATAATAATAATAATTTTCTGATTAAAATCGATTTTAGCTTTAATAAAGCGATATTGATTTATTAAAATCCTGAATAGATTTTTAAATATAAAATATTTTGCCAGAAAAGCCAGAATCTCAGGTTAAACCTCACAAAACTATTTTAACAACCACCAAACAGCTAAAACAGCAAAGAGACGGAAACACAAAGCACGGACCATGAGCAAAACTTTTGCAAGGGTTAAGGCAACGTCATCACGACTAACGTGATTAACAATTAACCCGCTTGGAGCGCAGACTGAGTGGAAATCCCTGAAATGTCTCTGTCAACGCATTTCAGGGCAGTTTGTCCAAAGTTTGTTTATTCTGCGCTCCAGATGGGTTGACCGCGTTAAAAATTTTAATCACGTTAATCGTGATGACTGCGTTAATGACAACAGCCCCATTTTTTCTGGAAATTAGTTTGTCCATGTTTGGACTTCTTCCGTGTTGTAAACGAGCAAATCAGTTCGTGCATGATTATATTGCTCCAGCCATCAAAAAGTCTGTGAATATATCTCCCATCATTGATTATTGGACTGACGATTGTCGGTTGGAATATGTTTCAAAAAACAGAACGAAACTAGGTCTGGAAACTGAACTGGAAACAAAACACACAGGACAGAATGAAGATGAACAGACATTAACGATACAACAGAGAGCAAAGGAAAACACAGGGCTTATATACACAGGGGAGTAATCAGGGAATGGGAAACAGGAGGGAGACACAGATGGGAGAGATTAGG
Source organism: Hemichromis elongatus (assembly GCA_015108515.1). NCBI lineage: Eukaryota > Metazoa > Chordata > Actinopteri > Cichliformes > Cichlidae > Hemichromis > Hemichromis elongatus. The sequence continues at coordinate 17,457 of VUQR01008211.1, read as the reverse complement.
GCTAACGAGACAGGGGGAGGTAAAATTGAATACACTGACATAGAACTGGGACTGTCAAAATAAAAGAGGAAACAAATCACAATGGTCCAGGCTGCTGCTGGTTCAATGGTGTGGAGGATAGCTTGTTAGCATCAGCTAGTATTACCAAGACACACTTACTGAAGAGGCCAGTGAGATTATGTGTGCATCTTTATACATATCTTAACACATGCACATCTTACACCTTTAAAAGAAGGAAATCAGCTTTTTGCAGTGAGACCTCAGGTTGATCAGTTTTGAGACAAACTTTGGGAGTCAAGGCTGAGATGGTTTGGACTCTCTCACTGCACTGACACAGAAGTATAAATTATTAAAAGAGATGGAGGAGATGGAAAACAGATTCATGATTTTTTTTTCTTGTGAAAAAGACACAGTAAAGTATTTCAAGAACAGTATTCTTAGGATTTTGGCACATTCATGCAGAGCTTGTCATATTTTCTTTAACACTGCTGGTTGTCTTTTTGATAAACATACTTTTTTCAGGAATCGGGAATGTTGAGGTTTTATTGCATCCCTCACTGAAAGAACCATGAGTGTAGATATTAAAATTTCCCCACTTTTACTGAGCAATTGCTACGCAGCTATTCCATCCGAGTTTGTAAGCTGAAAGCTGGCTTTTCAACAGTAACATAAAGAAATGGTTGAAAAAATGTAAGATTTAAAGTGTAATTTACATTTAATCAAAACATTATATAAACCCCCATGTAATGCATTTCTTAAAGAATGCTATATAGTTAAAAGAAATGAAGTATCATAGGCACTGAGACATAATTATACGGGTTTTTCCCCATATATCTTTGTATACTTTAACTATTGGATTAAAATGGGATAAAATTAATTAAAAGAATTTGTAGATGGCTGACTTAGAAAATAAAGATAGTAACAGTTTAGTTAAAAAAATATTTGCTTTGATGCCAAATGTCATGCTGCCAAAGATTAATACCTGATACTCCTGGAGTTTCAAATATAAAGCTATTGCAGTCAGGGGTTAGCACAGCTTAGCACAGAAGCTGGTGCACTGACTACTGTGGGTGGGGGTTATGTGCTAGAGCATTTTGCATTTAGGCAGAGTCCTTCACAGTCATACCAACGCTCAGGAAGTCACTGCACCAGGCCAAGAAATAAACCACAATAAACTATTTCTTAATTTTAGTCTCACAGGTTAAGCAAGCAAGATGTAACTTGTTAACTGGAAAGGTTTAGGAGGACTGGTGGGTGGAGTTTGTTCCTACTGTTTCCAAGGCAAAACAGCCACTACCAACTGACTACCAGCAGCTGGGTATGAGGTATATAAGTACATTTAAAACTCTGACCTGAATATAAAGCCAGTAAAAAGTAATATATATGATGAAGAGTGCTTTATGCATATGAACCATACCAGAATGAGAAAGATAAAAAGGTCTAAGACAAACTGTGAGCAAAAGTATGAATAATTGATAAAGAGATGGCTCATTCATAAATTCATAAATCCCTGAAATGTGATGCATTAAAGAGGAGGTGACAGGAACCACAAGCCCATAAAGGAATCCACATGTTCCCCGGTTTCTGTCTTGTGTGACAGATATGGATGCATGGTTGTGCTTGAGCATGTAAAGATGAGCTCTTTTTGTCTTTGCCTCCCCCTTCTCTCTCTCTCTCTCTCTCTCTCTCTCTCTCTCTCTCTCTCACACACACACACACACAGACACAGTCTGCTTTATGCATAGTAAGTCTCACCAATAGCAGAAGCTATCTTAATTGGTGCACATCCCTTGTGGTGCCTCAGCTTCCAGCCCTCCCAAGCGTAAATGACTGGGTTCATTGTAAATACTCCCTATTCTGATGATGGCTGCCGGTAAAAAAAATAAAAAATGCATGCTTCACCAATCATTACTTTTCATCTCTACATCATTCAGAAACGTTTCCTTGTGGTAAACCTGTAGGGTGCACTCTCCATTTTCTATGCTTATTATCATTTCGTCCTTATTGTAACTCTCTATCCTTTCCCTTTTTTTCCTAAAAGAGTTGCTCTAGTTTAATGTCAGGCGCATTTGATTTTCCATGAGTATTCCTGCAGACTTGTCATTTCTGACACAGGGCTGACAGTGAGCCTGTGAGTGCTTTACACACAAAGCTAATAGTATGAAATGAAGCATGATACCAGGTGGCCAGAACGGTGAAAGAACCAACAAGCGTTCATGTGGAGCAGCCTTTGCACTTCTCTGGCCTTCACAAGTCAAGCGATGCTTTGTAATCCCTCACTCAATTACCTCAATCAGTGTAATGAAAGAGCAGTTGAAAGACTGGCGCAGCCACTGCATCTGGTCTTTTCACTGCTCTGCTCTTTCCTTTTGACTCAGCTTGCCATGGCTTAAGCTCAAATGGCTATTTGGCATCTTCTCTTTTTAATTAACGAGGCATTTTTCTTTTGATTAGTTTAAAGACACTGTGCAAAGATGTGCATTGGAATTACCTTATTTGTTTCTGGGTTTATTTTATTTTGAATTATTATTATTTAGCTCTTGAAACACTCAAAATGTTGCACTTGTATTTTTGATGCAAAAACCCGCCAAAGAAGAGAATGAACTCCCAAGTGACTGCTGTATTTAGACCGTGTTGTAACACAGATAAGAAAAACAGAGCAGCTGTAAAAGTTCATGACACAAGTTGAGATTCGTCTGCTGAAGACTTCATGGTATGGCTTCTGTCACTAAAGCAGATATAAATGGCTTCCTGTTGTCAATAGCCTGTATAGAAACTACCACCCTCCTCTTTTCTCCATAATATGCTGCTTTACACACAGTTAAGTTTGCAGGGTATGCCAATAACGCACGAGTTACCTTCAGCACATTTCTAGTGATCTTCCCAAAAGAGTTTGGAATGATGAGAAGAACCGGACTGGTGGAGTGACTCGAAGTCCTGCGACGTTTCTGGTAGGATGGCACAGCCCAGTCCAAGGCCACCAGTCCGTCATCACTTAGCTGCAGGTTATCCCGCACAAACTGGACCGGGCTTTCGTACGGCCAGCACGCTTCGTAAACACTCTGGAAAAAGGCGCTGGCCCGCCATGTCCAGCCGACACTTGGTGAGTAGTTACTGAAAGTCCAGCAGTGCTTCAGCAGGTAGTTTGCCAGCGCGGAAGGTTTACATATTAGCGCCACGGTGCGTGGCTTCTCATCGGTCAAAGCGCTCACGCAGGCCGACTGGGCATCGTCGATCTCCTCTCGTTTCGAGACGCACCTCCCCGTCTTGCCTTTCGCCACCTGCTGTAAAATTCCAAATCTCTGAAACAAAGCATCGCGCTGGCTCTCGGTACAAAAATACTTGGAGCCTGGCCAGATTGAGACCACCAGGATCACAAAGCACAGAGCCAAAAGCCATTCCAGCATTGGCACGGTTCGGGGTGAGCAAAATGAGCACAACGCGAACACTTTCCACCTTGTATTCTACATTTGCATATTGCAAATAAGTTAACAGAAAGATGAGCCGTCTTGCACCTCGCTGCTTTTGTCTGTTGCCTCAGTTAAAGCTTTGTGCTTTCCTCCGGTGCCAAAGCGCACGAGTCCCCGGTCATTACAGCCCCGCAGTCCAGATTACGCAGCGTTTCTGTCATTCCAGCTCCCCCAAAAGAGGCTAGTTGATGCCTTCAGTTGTGATTAGCTTGCCATAAAACTAGCAGGGACAGTTCCGTTCACTTATTCGGACTGCACTTTTCCGACACCGGCGCTTCCACCCAACGGTCTATAGTGCGAGAAATATCCGTGAGCAACGCGCTGCTGGAAACGCCCCCCATGATGGGTCCCATTAAGACCAACCCCCTTTACGAGAGAACAGGTACATGTGTGATCTGTTATTTACTCTCCCATGAAAATACTTACTCTAAACAAGGATTTTATTTATTTATTTATTTATTTTATTTATTTTATTTTAAACCCATACACTTTGTTTCCATCAACCTCACTGAAAGAACCACACGCTCCCATAACCGCACTTTGCTCTTCACACGGTAGAGACAGACCTTTGTACCGCGCATGGCCATTATCAGACGTGACCTTGTACTCAAAAGGTGAGAATGAGAGAGAGAACAATACCGAATAAAGAGTGATCTGTGAACTTTTGATGGAGAACCTGTTAACCCTGTGAACAAGTTTCTGTTCGTCTTCGGTTTTGCTTAGTTGCTCAGTTTTGGTGACTTTCACTTGTGGGAAAGGGTTAAGAAGAACAATGGTCATTGGGCACACATTCTCCTCTCCCCTGTGTGAAGGGCGGTGCATTTGAACACCATGCATAAACCATTTTTTTTAATCAGTCACGAGGTGAACCCATATTTGTTATTACCATGGAATATTCCATTTGACTCTTTATCGAACTCTTTTACTAAAATACCGTTGATACATTTGTGAAAAGCTTTAGTGTTGTTATATGTTTTTGCAGTGGAATATATTTTAACACGCAGTCTAGAAGCACAACTATGTGCTTCATTCTGATCATCCTGGTACAAGCTAAAGGAAACAAACCCAAACGTAAACTGGCAAAGGAACAGTGTATTTGTGGCAGGTTTAAAGCCTGCATCAGTCCATTGGATTAGTCAGAAAGAACAAATAGCAGACACCAAACCAATGAGGAGAGAATAAAGAAAAATGAGAGGCCAAATCATCCTGGTAACACCTCAGAGGAATCAAATATTGATTTGATTTAGTTTTTAATGGTTTTCTGCACTTTGTGTACATCCATGCGTCCAGTGATGCCTCAAAGCAGGGTGATGACCAGCCTCAAGTCAGTCCTTTACCTTAATCTCTAGAATATATGTGCATATGTATTCAGTCCCCTAAAATATTGCATTCAAGTTCTGTTTTCTCGTCCCAGAAAACTTTTTTTCTTCCTCTGGTCCTGAAAATGATATATTACCCATCTTGCTGCCAATGATTACAGCCACAGCTATTCTTGGACAAGCAATCATTTTTGTTCGTTGGTGAAATCTGTTTATTTTGAAATCCAGGAAAACCTCTGACCTCTGTGCAGTGCATTGAAGTCTCTAATAAGCATAGATTTGAAGGGGCAGATCAGGTGTTTTCTTTAAACCAGTAACAAATCTCATTACTTTATGTATATATGTGCTTTACTAAGGTAAAATGTGATGCTCATCCATAAGCATTACAGTTAAATAAAACATCTTACTGATGTAATTTGTAACAGATAGAAAAGGTCAGGACTTCATGTGTTTTGGATTTTAATTGACTTTTGTACCGAGGCCATTTTTCAAAGCGGTATTAATTTGAAAAACTCTTGAGGTCCAGATGTTGCAGTCCAGATCCAGTTTCTGTTCAGTCAATACACTGACTCAAACAGTCACAAGAGACAAACTAGCCCGGACCACAAAAATGCATTTTGCATTGATGAGAGGAGACGAGGAGGAAAATGAACAAGAAATCAACTTGACCTTTAGAAGACGAAATGACTACAAAGTTTAGACTAAACAGATTGTGGTTCTTGTTTTGGTTCAAAACAAATATCAAATGCTTTGCTGCATTCAAAATCGTCATCTTTGCGTCTACTAACAACTGACAACAGCAAATGAAGAAAATGTTTCCAGTGTTTGATCTACAATCAGACATTAGAGGAATGTCTGTAAGAATGAGGAGCGTTTCACCAGGAGTGCTGTGTGTATAAGAAAAGAACTGGGCCAAGATGAAGATGTAGCCAGAAGGCTGCATTTTGGACCCTGGATGAAGTCTCCTGGCAGAGATTCTGCTGACATTTACGTACGAGAGGAGACGCAATCAGCATAAAGAACTAAATGCAAAACTTAAAATATCCTACTGTGACAACATCATTATTTAAGAGTGGATTTTTACTTAAAAAAAAACAAAAATCATAACACACGATCAAACCAAATTATAGTCTTTGACGTTTTTAAATAGTAGTTTTTCATATGACACTCATTCCAATTTGAATATGAAACCAAAGCCCACAAATAAAGTCCATATACAGTGCTGTGAAAGTATTTCCCCATTTCTGATCTCTTTTTTCCTTTTTTTTGTTGCAAATTTGTCACACTTTGTTTCAGATCTTCAAACTAATTTTTATATTAGACAAAGAAAACCCGAGTAAAATCCATTTTCTAAAATGATTTTATTTATTAATGCTAAAGTAGCTATCCAACCCATCCTGGCCACAGCTTTGTCACCCATGATGAGTCTGTCACATCCCTGTTGAATCATTTTGACTCTTCTTTGTAGAATTGTTTTCATTCAGCCACACTAGCAGTTTTCCAATATGAAAGGTCTGTTTAAAGTCATGGAAAAGCATCTCAATTGGATTTAAGCCCAAACATTGACTAGGCCACTCCAAAACCTTAATTCAAACTGATGGCTGGACATTGTGTTTCAGGATTTTCTGTTACAGATCAAAATTCCATCAATTACAGCAAGTCGTCCGAGACCATCACACCACACCACCATGTTTGACTGTTGGTTTGATGTTTTGTTTTTGTTTTTTATGTGCCACTCCAGATGTAACGGGACTCAAACCTTCCAAAAATCTCAGATTTTATCTTGTTAGTCCAGAGAATATTTTCCTGAAACTGTTGGGGATCATCAAGATGTTCTTTGGTAAATGTGAGAATCTCTGTCTTACTGTTGATTCATGAACTCTGACCTTAACTTTGACAAGCGAGGCCTGTAGTTCTTTAGATGTTGTTCTGGGTCCTATTGTGACCTCCTGGAACAGTCGATGATGCATGCATGGATTAATTTGGCCACTCCTGGGAAGGTTCACCACAGTTCTCTGTTTTGTCCATTTGTACATAATAGCTCTCCCTGTGGTTCACTGGGGCCTTAGAAACGGCTTTAACCCTTTCCAGACTGATGGTTGTCAATTATGACACATGATGTGTTGTTTTTGAGATCTTTTAACCTACTAAACTTTGTTAAACTGGTTCTGTTTTAGTGATTTTGATTCAGCAGCAGCTCTGGCAGTAATCCATTAAAGTAAACATAGGTTTGGATAGCTTCTGTTACTGCAATAAAGGATATCAACGTTTAAAAACTACATTTTATGTTTGCTCACATTATCTTTGTCTAATATTAAAATTAGCTTTTTCACCTGAAACATTTAAGTGTTAAAAATATGCAAAAAGAAAACAGACTTTGTCACTTTTTGAAGGAGGCAAACATTTGTTGGAAGCTTCATTTTATCCAGAAGCCCAAAAGGAACAGAAGCCAAGTTTCAATTAAAGCTTAATGTAAGTTCTCGTTTGGTGTCTCTCATCTTTGATACACTTTGCAGTTTCCGGCTTTTAGAAAGGGCGACTCTGATTCATTTTCAGAACTTTGACAGATTTCATCACCAGTTTTTCAGTTTTGAGATCTGGATTTATTTTTTTAAATGGTGGACATATATAACATCTCATCTTCTATGCTTGACATCACGCTCAGTCACAGTGGTGATCGTCATGCTTTAGTTCACCGTAGTGTTGCCAATTTAGCAAGACTAACAGACTTGCTGTCGTTGTTCTTCCACTGCAAACACGGGTCTGTCTGCGCTCACCACAGTGCCACAGAGCAGCAGCATCCAGATGATTGTGTGCATGGTATGAGAGAAAAAAATAAAGTCACTGTTGTGCTTCTAACTTTGTTTCTAAAGGATCCTTGGTCCATGCCTGGTTAGCTGTAATTTACAAGCTCAAACGACTGTCGCATCCGCACATTTTAATCTTGTTCTCAGCTACAGAGGAGACTGCTCTCTCCAGCCTCAACCCACCATGTGCCACTATGTGCCACTATGGAAAAACCAACAACCTTTGACATCAAAACAAACAGTCACTCTGTCACATTTCCACACGCCCATCTATAATGCAGGGAAATGTTTGGCTGAGACACAGTTCTGTTGATGTTCTCCTGTTTTCCTCTCCATCGCACCTTGTCGTATAGGAGAGCAGAAACCTTACAGTCACCTTTCACCCAGCTGCTGTAATGGCAATGATATGCAGAGCTCATGTTTACGCTGGCTTTAACTTCTTCAAACACTGACATGTACTTATGTAGTGATGCAGTAGATGTCCTCCTCCTGAACCCTGACTGAGACGTAAGTCTTTCGCTGACTAAATCTAAATCTAACAAACATATCCTGTTCCCGTGCTGAATATTTGAAGGGTTGCAGTCTCCGGAGCATTTTGGACAGACAGAAACAAATGTCTCAGTTTGCTTTGATAACATCATTCAATTAGATATAAAAAAGTAGAGCACAAGCATTATTCTCTACCACAGAGAAAGAGAGAGAGAAAAAATACAAGGTAACAGTGAATGTTTTCTAAAGTCACTGCCAGCCACTTTCAGCCACAGTGTAGTTTTACTAACCTTTTGCACATGTCAGTGCATGACCACATCCTCACAGGCGGCCTTCCTGTCCCATTTAAATTTCCGTTGACATGAAAATGTAAATATTATACTTGACATGTATAAATCTTGTCATTTAGCCACATAGTGTGTGGAAAAAAGCAACTTGCTAAGCCTTACCTGCACACCCTCACTAAAACGAAACTGTACGTGTGAGCTTATACATGCCAATACAGGTTAGTGTGAATTTCTTTATAACAGCTGGAAGTTTTGGACCCTCAGCCCTCTGTTTCATCATTTACAGCTGACATTTGGCTTTTGCTTTTTGTCGTCAGTCGTTTGGTGTTGCTTCAAATTTAGCTCGATCCAGAATACTGGCAGCAGAGTCAAATACCCCGTGAATCGCAAAATGCCGACCCCCACAGCTTTGTTGTAATTTTAAAGCCCATTAAGAGGAAAGCTAATCTGAGACTAATTCTCTAAACATTCTCATTCTCTCAAATTAAAGGAAAGATGAGGAATAGATTGGAAAAACAAAGTGATGCTGCACCAGTAGTCAAAGAGGGAGCAGTAAGAATTGGGGGTAAAATAAAACAAAAAGAGGAAAAAATGTAGTTGTAGAAGTGAAAAAAGGACCCAGAGAGTGTCACAGAAGAAGGTGCCACAAATTAAGGCTACGTCCACACTAGTCCAGATAGATTGGAAAACGGAGCTTTCGTGGAAAAACGATCCACGTCCACACTATCGTTTTCAGTTGTTTTTCACACAGTTTTGCGTCCACATTTAAAGGCCGAATACGATGACGTTGCAGTACCGCGCATGCGTGAAACGTTAGACGAGGCGACCTGCGTCATTTCCATGTGTTGTTTATTTACTTTCCGGCTCTTTAAACCGAGCGGCGAAATGGCGAGACAAAGCACCGAATGTGTCAAATGGAATGATAATGAGGTGGAGCTGTTGCTCCGAGTCACAAATGAGTACATATTAATCTTCAACACGGCCACTAAAAACTTTGAGCAAACAAAACAACTGCGGTACGATGCCGTCTGACCATCTTGGTTAAAGTGGTCACATGACTGCATCGTATGACTAACATACGTCATCGTTTTCAAAAGTCTGCGTTTTGGCCGTCCACACTACGCGAAAATGCTGCGTTTACAAATCGATGTGTTTTTGAGAGCGTTTCCAAAAACGCTCCATTTTTGCTCCGTCTCAGAGTGGACGGGAGGCCAAAACGGAGACAAAACAATGCGTTTTCAAACAAAAACGCATCAGTGTGGACGTAGCCTAATACAACTGTAAAATGTGCAGAATTATGTAGATGTGTCCTGAATGCTTACTTAGTTTGCTTCTTGACCCTCTTCTCAATAGAGATGCCTAATGGAAAATAGATTAGACGGAGATTAGCAAGTCTCAAATGTCACCACAACAGTCCTTACTCCTATTCCTGTGCTAAGAAACTAAGACAGGTGTACTATTACTCATACTGTACTGTACTAATAGGATAGTATGCCAGGCTTTTACAGCATTAAACCTACATGCACACAAATCTCAAGTGTGACTTTAAATAAGGCTCTGAATACCTAACAGTGGTTGATACCTCAATACACAAATATCTGCCAGTTCACTTATATTACATAATGATTGGATTTCTGCATTTGTTTCTGTCTTTGAGCCTTTTCATGAGTTGGAGACTCACATCAAAAATCTTAATAACAATCATTTCTATGAATGTTTTTACATGTTTTCATTAATATTTTGTACTAACGAGAAGATTTGGAGTTTTGAATCCAGGTTTCACACGACATGGTCAAAATTTCATTAAGCATATGAAGTCCTGTTTCAGCATCGCATCAAGCTGGATTATGAGTTAGCTTCTGGGAAAAAAAAAAGTCTTTCCATTTTGACGAGATTTAGTCAAAGCATCACGAGGGGAAACGCATCAGCAGGAGCTCGCAGCTGGAAACAACATGATCTCATGAAATATCAAACGTCTGCTAATGTGGGGTGCTTGGCAGGTTTGTACCAATAAACGCTCTTTAGCTTCACTTCCAACTTGGCAGAAGAGCACAGAGTTTGGACAAATAGATCAAGAACTGACCCGATGACAATGCACATCATTTCACACCTCTCGGCCATTTAAGGAAGTTACAACAACTTCACTGAATTAAAAAAAAAAAAAAACCCGGAGGGAAATATTTTTCATTACACGATTCTAAATTGCAAACCTGTGGACCGACAGCATTCAGTGTAAAGTGTTCATTCACGCTTTGCATGGATATATTGGCAATTTTATGGGCTGAAAATAGTTCAATACTACTGGAGACAGTGGTGACGGCTAAACATTTGCAAACTATCTGCACTGTAAAGAAGTATGTAAAAAAACAACATCTCCCTCCTCTGACTTTGAATGAGTGACTTGAAACACGCCCTCGTTTTCAAATATTTCATTGACACGTATCCATCCATCTATCCTCTTCCACTTATCCTTATCAGGTTTGTGGAGGCGCTGGAGCCTATCCCAGCTATCATAGGGCGAGAAGCCAGGTATAGAAATTCAGGCTCTTTGCTGCTGTTTGCTTAGCCTGTACTTTTTATGCTCATTTTGATCATTGTAGGAGCACCGCCAAACTGCATTCTTTCCCTCCAGATCCTCTTTTGAATTAGCAGTAGTTGCCTTGGGCGCAGTCAATTAATTAACTTACCAAAACTCTCATCAAAACTTTCTCTGAAGTACCTCACCTCTAAAAAATGACACCTCTAAAAGTGACACAACACACTCTTTAAATACATTCTGCCACATTCAGCATTTTACAAACTTTGCAGTAAGTGGAGACAGACTTCACTTTTTGTACGCTCTACAACAACATCTTCAACATTAAACTATCTTTTATAATTTTGTAACATAATTTTAACCTTTCCAAAACAAGGCCTCAGTTACATAGACTGATTAATAGACTGATCACCGACTCCTTGATAGGTAAAAATTTGTATTCCTTAAATTGGTTAGCAAGAGGTTTCTGGTTGTTTTTAGGCTAAATCCAGCCATAAAGAAAGTGTTCCTCCAGAAACCACCCGGTGATTGCTTTAGTTGCAAGCAGATTGCTGCAGCTGCATTTAGTTTGCATGGACTTGTTTGCAGAGACTTGCTAACTAACCAGCTGGTTAGTAAGTGGTTAACCAGTATTTAAACATGCCTCACAAACCAAAATGGAGAACCTTCACCTACAAAGTAAAAAAGAACACATTCACTGCTGCTTAGTGAAAACAAAAACAATTGCAAGGAGATTTTTATTGCAAGCATGCTTTACCTCCTTAGTTTCACATAGTGACAGCCAGCATCCTCCAACATCCTCGCATGGCAGCCAGAGAGGCAGTCTGGAGTTTACAGTGTGGTGACTGTTGTTGTGAATCGGGGCTATAAAAATAAAACTGAATTGAATATAATTGTATAATGAGCAAAGGCAGGTTTACAGATCTATTTATCACTAGAGCAGCAAAGGCTAATTTGCTTTTCAGATACAGTGGAAAGGCCAGACACTATAGTGCTCCTCTGAAGGTCCAGTGTTCAGGATTTAGTTACAATGCATTTAGCTGTTCAATTAAACAGTTCAGGTGTGAGATGGAATTTTTAACCAGATTTCCAGTTGGAGAAGCCCCACCCAGGCTCTTCCCATGAGCATGCTGCACCAATGTTTTTTTTTATTTTTTTATTCCATCCATTCTCTTATGCTTATCTAATTCAGGGTCACAGAGGGACTGGAGCCAATCCCAGAAACATATAGGCTAGGATAAGATTTTTGTTTGTTTGTTTTTAAGGCAAGAAACCCCCAAAAAACAAAAAAATCAGAACAAGCATTTCTTTGTGCTGAAAGTGATGGATGGATGAACGTTGTACTGGTAAGAACCATAACAACATCAGATTTTTTTTTTTTTAACTCCAGAGTGGTATCACTTCCAACTCTGTCATCTCACTTCTGACCTAAATGGAACGCAGCATGCATGTTTAATTGGTTTGCTTTGGTACGTCACCGGCCACCCATCAAACATCTACTTGGAAGAGATGTCGGGAATAATATTGACATTGACTCAGATCATTCGTTCGTTCTTTTGTTTATCCTGTTTGCAAGTAAGGATACAGTAACACTCATGAGCTGATACTCTCACAGTGAGTCTTATCAGTTAATTATGCATCTTTCAGCTAATATGCAAATAATTTAAATGCAACGAAAATTACGCTGAGGGTTAGAGGAATCGGCTGCACTTTAAATATGAAAGTTCCCGCAGTGTAAGCAAAACTATTTCTGGTTGGACAAGCGTAGAAAGAAATCAGGTGTCTGTTCTTAATCTTTTACTGATAGTTGTGTCACAGCTCTGATGATATCTGTTTTTGTTCTCGCAGTCATTGTTTATAGTCCAGAGTGATCTTCTTAATGACACAAGCTTCACTAATCAAGGCCATATGACACTGGGAATTTTTTTTTTTTTTTTTGCAAGCTGGTGACTCATGACAGCACATTGTGAAATGTGCAGGTTGACATGGTGATGTCATGGCTAAGTTCTAAACTATTTATTATTTATTACAATAGAGAATGTAAAGGTCAAAATCAAGGCCGATGGCCACCCTTGTGGCTAATAGAACAATATATGTAAGGACAACAATGCTCATTAAATCTCCCAAAAGTCTGGATAGTTGAAAGCTTGTCCCAGATGTTCATTCTAACATTATATCATCCAATTACACTTGAAGTGCTGCAGTAATTCAGGCTACGTTGTTTATCCTTACCATGAATTAACACTCTCTTTGAACCATGTAGATTGAATCCACACTGATAAAACTTCATTTGGTAAAGTTCACAGTTCTTTTGCATTTTAGTATGTGTTATGTCGCTATAACATGATCCATCATCTTTGACTACCAGTTGTTAAGTCAACGTGGATAACAAATGACATTCATTGCTGCCCTTTCCTTTCTGTCCAAGCAGGTGTTATATTCTAGCTTTAATCATGTTACTGCTGCGTACATGTGCAGAAGCCATGCCCAGTGCTCAGTGAGTGATGTTATCTGCACATCATGTCATGCCTATTTGCATAAATAGAAATGACGTGCAGCATGTGTTTGCACTTTTTTTGTGCGCTTTTAGCGTACAGGCAAGATGGTGGCACACTGGAGACAGATTCACTCGGGTTAGGTTAATTGCCAGTTCTTAATTGGCTATACGTGTGAATGTGAGCATGAATAATTGTCTGTCTCTCTGTGTTAGCCCTACGGCAGACTAATGACCTATCCACGGTGTACCCTGCATTTCGCCCTATTAATACGGGGTGGAAAACAGGCTTCACGGCCCCTCTGTTACCCTGAAATGAAGAGGTTCGGACAGATGGATGGATAAACAAAATGTGACCTCCGTCTGACAGTGAAAAGGGTCTTGTGTAGTTAATTTTAATAGACGCCCATCCAAGAAGGCCATGCTTTAGTTTTGTTTAGTTAAATTCTGGGACATCTTGGATATTACTGGGCACTAATTAGCAGTGTTCTGTTATTGTATACCCTCATCCACTTGTGGCTAAAAAAAGTGCTTCTAAACAAGATTTGAAACTAGCCAAAACTAAATGGTTAGAGTCCCTTCATAGGAATTGCACGAAACATGTAAGGAATAACAAAGGATAATGCATCTCCATACACACGAACAAATGAACCACACTTCGTGACTATTTCACAACTACCCATGAGACTGGGCTGTGTTATTATAGCTAGAGGCAGACTCAGAAGGTCATGCTGCTTTCCAAGGGTCAGCCTGTCAACTCAGCTAACGGCCGGTGCTTCAGTTACCAAACGGCTGCATATTATTACCCACCTTCTTCTTCCCTCATTTCTTTGCCAGTGACAGAAAGAGCTTCATATTGGGAAACACCACCCTGTATTTGTTGACTTTATTGCTAAATGCAAGCATAAAATTTTCATTCAACTGCTACAAAGTTTTCTTTATCTAAGTTTCCCTCAAGTGTTTTGCCCATTTCCGTGGCCTTACACACACACACACACACACTGTTAATTACATTAAACTGTTATATTTATACACAAAGCCAACAAAGATGACGGTGAGATTTTCTTCTAGGTTCTTACTTTATGCTTTCCTGAGAAGAATTTTTTTTGCAAAGTCCAACATTTTACTTTGGTTAAACATTTAAACATTCAAGATTCACGTTGACTGGCAAAACTTTATTATGATTGACACTTTAGCATAACAGCTTTCGGAAATCATGCATCACATGACGAAATGTTGAGGTTATACATCACAAAGAGAATTACTTAATACTGCCTGTTCCCTCACAGTCAAGGCTGCACGTAGACTATATGTCCCAGTACACCAACCTCCCATGCTTTCTGCGGAATGTATTTTACAAGTTTTTAAAATACAGTACGTAAAATACAGTACGTTTTAAAATAAAATGTTTATTGACATTGTTACTTGTGCCTGAGTGAGAGAAACATATATTTAGGAAGATTTATGTCATGAAAGAAGTTGGAGAAGATTTTTTTAAGTTCAAAGGAGTTTCATTTAACCCTTTGAACCCTAAACCGTCACAGGTGACGGTTAGTATTTTTAGCAAGGGTGGGGAGCTGCAGGCCTCAAGTGTTGGTGTCCTGCAGGTTTTAGATCTCACCCTGGGTCATCACACCTGAATCAAATGATTAGTTTATTACCAGGCCTCTGGAGAACTTCAAGACACGTTAAGGAGGTAATTTAGCCATTTAAATCAGCTGTGTTAGATCAAAGTTACATCTTAAACCTGCAGGACAACGGCCCTTATGGCCTGGAGTTGCCTACCTCTGGTTTAAAGGGTAAATTAGTTCAGGGTTTAAAGGGTTAAATAGTGCCAGTTTAAAACAACAGTAACCTCAAGGTGTTTTACATACACAAAATAAGGACCCCAAAGTGTCAGAGAGCAAGCAGCTCCTAATAGTGGAGAGAAAGAGCTCCTATTTAACAAGCATATTCCTACTGGCAGGCTCAGGGAGGGACAGCCATCGGTTGAGACTGGTTTTGGGGAAAGAGGCTGTAGCAGCATAAATAAAAGGTAATCACTCCAGACTGAGAGGTAGTTGCACAGGAGAGGGGCCAGATAGCCGGAGGTTCTGCACCGCTCTTATTCTACTTTTAGAAACTATGAAAAACAAGTAAGCCTGCACTCTGAGAGCAAAGTGCTCTAATAAAATAACCACGAGGTTTTTATGATAAGACGGGGCCTGATTATTCAAGACATGTATGTGAAAAGAAGGAATTAGATTCGATTCTGGATTTAACAGAGAGCCAGCAAAGAGAGAAGCTAATATAAGAAAAAAGAGCTCTTTCTAACTAGTGTTAGTTTTATTATTGGTGTGTTAGGTCACGCAGAGGCTTTTCAGGCAGCTTTTAGAGCCTGGTAATAATGAAATACAGTAGTCCAACAAATGCATGAAGTATTTTTCATTATGGCTCTGAGATAGTTTCTTTCTAACTTTAGAAGGACTGTGCATACAAAGGAAAGCATTCATAGATATTTGCTTAATGTGTTTGCTGAAAGATGTGTATTGGCTAGAAAATACTTAAATTCCTCACAGTAGTGCTGGAGGCAAGGGTAATGCTTTTATGATTTTTTATTGGCAAGTACAATAACCTCTCTTCTTTAAATTCCCTTTGAATTTAGAAGCAAATGTTGGTTTTATACAATGTATAAAATAAATTTAAATATAATAAACTTTCATCTTTTTTTCTTCAGTCTTCATCCCTAACTGCAGATTAAAAACAATTCCAGAAACCTGGGAACTTGATTTACCATCTTTTTATGATTTGTTGACAGCTACTAGTGCAAACACGACCCTGAGATAAGAGCATGTTGACAGACTCTGAAGGTGAATAAAGTGCAGGATAAAAGCGTGTGCAACTTTCCTGCAACATGACACTGGCTTTTACATACTGCAACATTTACCCATTAGTCAGAGCATCGAGCTGCGAATAAGAGTGGAAGACTCAGATGCCTTTCACTTCACTGCTGCAGTCGTTCAAACATTTTCAAAAGCTGTTAAAAAAAGTCCTATTTTTGTTCCCGATTGTTCTCTGCCACTTCAAATTCACACTTAGACAGTACAGTCTCACATTATTTAGAGACTTGCAGTCAGTTAAGCAGCGACGAGAGCTTTCGATGTTCCCTTGAAATAGCACCAGTGACATCAACAGTGAATAGCAGGAAGGAAGTCCAACATGAAAGGATGAATGCATTCAGAAAATGGCCTTTACCCAACTCTCAGACAACAATAGTCACACGAGCCCATCCCACCTCAGCAATGACGTGATAAAAAGAAATAATAATAGACTCTGGCCGCTGTGCAGCCAACAGTCAAACAAATAGGAAGCCTCCAAGACTGACCCGATCCACATTCACATGAGAGAGATGAAATTTAAAGCATAAGGGAGAATATTAAATAAATATGCATTTTAAAGGCTGTCTAGAGTTGACAGATCTAACTACAGCATTTCTTCTTTAACTGAGATAACCTCAACCAATGAAGGACACTGTCCTTTAAGAGAGGAAGTAGACTAACTGATCACTTCATTAGATACACGTGCTAATTAGTCAATCACATGACAGGAACTCATTGCAAATGGGCATGCCAAGACAGCCTGCTGAAGTTCAAACCGAGCATCAGAATGAAAAAATTTCAGCAATTGCTGATCTATTGTTTTAGCTCAAGGGTCAATGGCCTGAAAAAGAGACGATATCCAGTGAGCAGCAGTTCACTGGATCATTACAACTAAAGTATGCAGAAGACCATCACTCCTGGAAGCAGATGGGCTGTACCAGCAGCAGAAGACCACACCAGCTAGCACACGTAACTGAGGCTACAATTTGAACAGGCTCACCTAAACTGAACAATTGAAGACTGGCAACCTTTCCATGGTGTATTCCATCTCTTGATCTGCTTAGATAAGATGGATGGATGGATGGATGGATGGAGTTTACTGTCCTCCACAGTTAGCAGATCTCAGTCCAACAAAGCATCTTTGCGAACTGGTAGAATAGGAAATTTACACGTGCAGCCGACAAAATCTGCAGATAC
>VUQR01008210.1:50452-71902 GCA_015108515.1 Hemichromis elongatus | reverse complement strand
TGAAGCTAGGACAGCCACTGATGTTTCTTCATTAGTGACAGTTTTCTTGCGTCCACATTTTGACAAATCCAACACTGAACCAGCTTCACAAAACTTAGCAAGCAGTTTGCTAACTGTAGCATGGGAGATGGGTGGTCTCGTAGGGTGTCTGGCATTGAAATCTGCTGCAATGACCTGATTACTGCGTTCACCAGATATCAACACAATTTCGATCCACTCCTCACGTGCTAACCTCTTCGACATGTCAATGGCTGTGAACAAAGAGAAACTTGTAAATAACTCATGAAGGAATACAGTTACGTTGAAATCAAACACACCATTGTTTTTTTGTGACATTACCAATAAGTTTGATGTGTCACATGGCCCTCTTCCTATTGAAAAAACAAAAGTTGTATCCAAGATGGCCGACTTCTAAATGGCCACCATGGTCACCACCCATCTTGAGGAGTTTGCCCCCTCACATATACTAATGTGCCACAAACAGGACTTTAATATCACCAACCATTCCCATGTTATTACGCTGTATCCATATAAATGGCCCACCCTGTACATCTAGGCTCCCTTTGTGTCTCTGCCCTCTGTGTGTCCGAGCTTTTATCGTGGTGTGAGTTCTTGTGCCTTGTTTCCCCTCGTCTTTTATTACAATATGAATATCTACGTTCCCCAGCTCATGCTCCTCCGTGCTCCCTCTCTCTCTCTAGTCTGCACCTCTGTGTACTTCCTGTTTTACTTTGATAGTGTCCCGTCAGCGTGCGTCATGTTGTTTTCGCTCTCTCCCGTCTCATCTGTGTAATTTGTGCCAGCAGTGCTTCCCAGGTGTTTCCTCTGTATCCCTGTGTATTTATGTCAGCGGCTCCCGCAGTTCCGTGTCGCGTCCTCCCTCATGCTGTGTATTTCCCTGTGTGCTTCTCAGTGAGTTTAGTTTATATTATCGCAGTGTAGTTTTGTATCAATTTCCCTTGACTCAGCAATAAAGCTGCTTTTTGAGTTTGCATTTTCGCCTCTGTGAACTCTGCTTTTTAGTCCAATCTCCTGCCTGCCACACGGCGAGCTGTGACAATATTATCAGACAGTCAAAACTGATGCACCAGTGAAATTAGTGTAAGGTACTTTCCTTGTGTTTTACACTTAATTTGCAGGAATGTACAGGACGGCTCTACAAAGCTCCTTGTTTCTAACTTTAGAAGAAAGACTACCCACTCAACAACCTGATGTCTCTCCCCTTCTCTCAGATGTCTCAGAAACCACCCTCCTTCCCGTGGAGCTGACTTCACTTAGCACTCAGCAGTAGGAGGTACTTATGGCAGAGAGAGAGGAAATGGTAGGTGATATCTGTGTTAAAGAGGTCTGTTTGACTTTCTGACATACTCTTTCTTTGGCCAGCATGCAGGTTTGCTGCTTGCTGTGGCTCAGTCACACTAGAGCAAAAATAGGACTTCGATCTCCTTGCAAATAAGCAAAATCGGTTGTTTCCTGGTGCTTGCTTTGTTTCTTCTGGTCAACCAGAAGCTGAACACGCAGCATGACCTATTTTGATTGCGACGAGATTACACGGGTCATCTGGTAGAAAAGGACCTGTCTCCAAATAGTTGCAGTGTGGCTCAGTCTGATTGCAAACACTCTTGGACAGATTGGGAAAGATTTGCAAACATTTTCTTTCTAATTTATAAAAGTGGACAGACTCCAACAAATGGCAGTCAGTCTGAATTAGTCTGGAGCTGATGAGAACAAGTCGTTTTATTCATCTCATTGCAGTAGAGGACTGAACTCAGTTGGTTACCACACAATTGTACTCTGGTTATATTTCTGTTTATGGTGTGCCCATGTCATTTCGTATTAAAATATCCTTCCTGAAGCATCGTCAGAGTACATTTTAAATGTGATTTTCTGTGTCTGTAGACAAAAATAATTTCCCTATTATCACAAACAAATTGGAACTGATTACAGATGACCACATTCCACTGCAAACTCATAGGTATAGTGTGAAAGTCGCTTTAAAAAGTTCATATGACTGCAAATGGTCGCAGATCTAATCCCCATCTTTCAGGAAAACATTTCAGAGAGATCTTAAATTAAGTGCAATAACCAAAAAAAAAAAAAACCCCATTGATTACCCCAATGTGACTGGAGCATTAGAAATGGTTTGAGATAATTTGGGCGTCTCTGTAAAGCTGTTCATAAAATTCTTCTTTTTCTCATGGTCTCCATCCCCTCCATATTTATTGTTATTTCCCAAACATTAAAGACGTATAGTGCACTTGCTTTCACTCCCTTACAGCACTGCTACATGTGTGTAATATCTTGAGAGTGACATGAACACATGAATTGCTTGTTTTGTAAGAATAAGCTGTGTTATCAGAGCAGAGCTTTCAGAATGGCTTTAAAGGTGTGTGTTGCTACAATTTTATTCTCCTTAGTCAAGCTTCTAGTGTGTGTGTCTGTGTGTGTGTGTGTGTGTGTGTATAAGACATCGGGAGTCTCCTGAAGTTCTCCATGAAAGAATAAACCTGGTTGCATAAGATATCCTCAACAACAAATACATTTGTACTGCTGTAATTGGTCACTACTTTAAATACAGCAAGGCTCAAAGAGCCCCAACCTAATGCACAAATTTAATTTTTGTCCCTTCTGCCTTATCTCTTTCCCCACTCAGTGATTAATTTCATACTTTTATGTCTTCATTCAAAGATCCTCAAAGGCATGTTTTAAACCTATAGGGAGCCTTTCTCCATCAGAACAGGAAAACAGCCTGCTAGTGTGAAACTATGCAAGTACATCACTCTGGCTTGTGAGAAAAAGAAAAGAAAAAGGAGGGGCAAAAAATGACTAGAGAATAAAAACTGCAACAGTAACTGTAGCTGCTTTTATTAAGAGATCTGAAACATGGCTGGGGTTTTCACTAGACAACACATGTTGGCACAGGTTTCACAAGGCAGACTGGCTGGAAAGCTGTGGTTTAAGCTTTCAACTCAGACCTAGCTAAAAGTCTTGTTTTTGCTTATTTTTGCTAGAGTTCAGTTTGCTGTTTAACCTGCAAAGGACCTCGAGTCCACATATGTGGATGTCACATTTTGGGTCGTCTAGACCAAAATACTACATTTTGCTCTACAAGGGCCTGATATCCACTTATGAGGACATTATACTGCTACTGTTCTATCAAAATTTAACACAAATGTCCTCATATGTGGATCTCAGGTAAAAAAAAAAATCTGGTAATTCTTTGTTTTACATTCATCAGGTCCCAATCAGCCCAAATAGCAAAGAGAAATTAAAAGTGAATGCCATGAAAGAGTTCGGGTCTTAGGAGAGTAAATTATTCTTCAACATTCTTCTTTATGTAAAAGCTCAATGAGAAAAGTAATAATATCTGCAAAATACATGCGGTGAGATAAAAAAAACAAAGACGCAGTTTCCCACTAAAATGTAAAGTTGATTAAAGTACCTCCAAGTTGTGCTGAACGAGTGCTACTGCCCTTTGCTGTTACTGATTACAAACACCGAGGTGAATTGTTTCTAACAGCTGCATTGCTGCTGAGTACTAGTGATAAAGACCTTTTGTTGAGACAGGTTGAATACCTTTGTCATTTTCTGATTGGGTAGCTTCCTGCCTATAAAATGCCTCTGATCTGCTTAAGTGCCACCACATGGGGAAATATGTGTGGGAAATGCAATTTTATGCTGCCCATCTGTGCGTAAACTGCTCACTTTGCATCCTATAAAGCCACACACAAACGCACGCAAACACACACACGTGCGCACACACACACACACAGACATACAGCCGTGCTCCGAAGATGAACACAACTCCTCTGAATCAAGCTGACTACTGGTAGAAGGGAGTAATCAATTTGGAGCTCCTCACTTCTTGCTCTCATCATGGCCACCGGAGGGCTTTTTGCATCATTCTGTCTAGCATCCAGGATAATCCTCAGAGCAATCACACGCTAGGAGATGCAGCAAGCGTGTGGCAAATCCAAGAAAGCAATGGGCTTACAGTAGAGAGAAGCTGTCTCCCTGTGGCTAAATGTCTTACTCCTTAACTCTAGTGTGCTTTAAGAGGCAGGAGCAAAGAAGAGGACCTTGAGCTATAATACAGTGATAGGTGCACTTTGTTATATATATATATATACACACACTGCAAAAGCACAATAATCCAGGGAGTCGTACAGCTTGTTGGGATTTTGAAATAAAGAATGCTTTATGTGAATGTGAATTCATACAAAGCATTGTTTCTGCCTGTGCATGTCTACGTGAGCATATGTTTGTCTTTGCGCTCACTGCTCCGTTAGGTTCCTGATGTATTCCTCTGTAGAATTGTCCTGCAGTAGATCCATCAGGGAGCTGTAGGTCTGCTTTGAGGCTCTTACTGCCCTGCCGGCTATAGCCTCGATGTGGTTCGCTGTTTCTCTGTGACTACCAGAAGAAAAAAAAAAGGGTAAATAAGGTAAAGGAGGAATAAAATGAGCATTACAGAATAGTAGGGTATTGCAGCTGCTGCAAGGAAAGACAAAAATGGATTTCCACTCTGGATATTTTTAACTAGAACAAAGGTGTGTACTCTGAAGCGCTGAGAGCATCGATTCACAGTAACCTAACCACAATGTATTTGACAAGCTAAAAGCCGGGAGTGATGAAGCTCCGTAAATTACTATTGTGGTCTTTGCTTTTAACTGACAACTGAAAGTCCATTGACCTAACTTACCTTTTCATTAGCACCTGTGAGTCATTGACCATAATGTTCCATTTGTTGGGTCGTGACACTGCCTCAAAAGGAATGAGCTGTGAAAAAGGTAGTGAGAGAAAGCAACATACTGAGCGAATGACAAAAAAAAGTACAGCTCTGGTCTTGGAATGGCTCTAAGCTTTTTGGACGTGTTTAATTAAATCATATGAGGTCACGTAATTAAAGGATTTTTCACACTTCAGCTGATTATTTTTAAAAATGTTTTCAACACAGTGCGGTTTGCAGTCAGAGAAATTGTAATTTGTGTGCAAACTGTGTGTTTCTGAGAGTTATTCAGAAAAATACAGCATTGTGCTAAAATCTTGAGCCACCTCTCATTTCTTTATATTTTGCTAGGAAACTAAAAATAGGTTTTCCAGGGTTCTCGGGGGACATTTCAAGGTCTTCTTTGGATGTTAGCTACCTTTTGTTCTGTTATTTGTCTATCAGATGCTATCTACATGGCATGATGACTCAAAATCCACACTTGTCTGTGTTCAATAGTTTATCAGTTTTGATAAGATCCGCACCACCTCTGGCTTAAACATGGCCCCAAACCATGACAGTACCTCCACCGTGTTTTACACATGACAATAGATGTTCAGTGGTGGACCTCTTTCCCTGTACATACTGACTGTTGGATAATGACTTGAGCAAAAAGTTTCAATTTGGATTCTCATATGAACAAATCACTAAACATTTTTTTAAAAGACTGTCTTGATAATGCAAGCCCCAAAGCAGAAGCTCGGTACATGTACAGTACATGCTTTCTTATTCTTTTGCAATATTTGTCACGGTTACATGTTTCAAACAAATATTAAAATTCCACAAAGATCTGAATACAAAACTGCAGATTTATTAAATCTACTTTTAATTACATTAATTCATTTCCCCCAGAGGATTAAATACGGTTTGATAGCTAGTTTAGACCTTTGTTCTAATATTAAATTTTGTCTGATGATCTAAAACATGTAAGTGTAACAAATGTAAAAAGAAAAATGACAAAAGAAAGAAATCAAGAAGGTTACTTTACAGCACTGCATGCTAGAAAAGTTGTGATGGGTGAAATAAACCAGAGATATTCTGCGATTTTGAATGAGCATAAATACATGATCAGAGTTACAAAATGACCTGCGAACATAAGAGCTTTGTCATTTTGGTCTGTGACTGTCTGCGTTCTCGCTCCACGTGGGGAAAAATTGCTGATGAAGTTGAGACATGTGATTGTGAGACTTCACAACACTGGAAAAGAATACAGCAAGATTTATGGCCAACTTAAAAATCAGTCGAAACAGTTTCAACAGTAATCAGAGGTATAGAACAAGCCCTAGTACTACAAATCAGGATCCTTTTAAACGAGGTAGTACTTACACAATCTAAGAAAAAAAGAGAGACAAATGAAACCTTCAGACTTGGCACTTAAGTTATCGGTAAAAATTTGATTTTCTGTGACAGCTCAAAGAGCAAGCAACTCTCTCACCATCTCTCTGACACAACACGGCAGCCTCAAATTTGACTTAACAAAAAAAGGGAAAAGAAAAAAGTTTAATGACCATCGGGAATGATGGTCAGATAAGACCAAGATCAATTTGTCCAGTGTATTTGGCAAGAACAGGGCCGGGACTACCAGAATGAACACACAGAGGTAAACACATGATGATGATGATAATATGGAGTTGCTATGAGTCCAAAAAGGTGCTGGGGAGATTTGTTTTATAGCTGAATGCCCTTGGATATGCAAGATTATTAGTGAAATAGCAGTAAAAAGTGTTAATTATGGCCTCGTTTGAGTCCAAAGATGGTCTTTTTAAATATGTGGGTGGACATACAAAGCATTAAAAATAAGAATTGAAGCTCAGTAATGGAATATTTAGAGCTTTGTTGCACTGAGTGTCTGCTGTGTGGGTTATATTTGCAACTCCTGTAAGGTAATACAATTATGAATTCGTTGACATGAAAGTCATATAGCACTGCAGTGTACTCACTACATTTGCATGTTTTATATAAGAACCTCCTTGTCTAAATGTATGTAATGAAACAGGTTCAAAGCAGGGGCATGTGTGTGTATGTGTGTGTGTGTGTGTGCATTAATAAATGCAGTATTTGTACAATTGCAACCAGAGTCCTTCCCAGAGTGACATTTAATTTGACAAAATGCAAATAAAATGTGCAAACTAAATCATCAATTGACACACTAGCATTTTTCTTTCTTCATTTTAGTGGAAGGGAGGAGTCCGCTGTGCTTATTAATATGAAATTAAATTGCTGTTGCTTCAGGCATACCCAAGTGATAAGCTACCACGGAGGCAGACACGCACGCAGACATGCAATCAGAAATAGAGAGCTATATATTGGCAAAACAAGCTCACTCGTCTCTCCAAACCTAAATAACATGGCAGGAGTATCTATAATAAATTCCTGCAAGCGTCATGAAGAGCCCGTGAAAAGCCTTGAGGCGGGTGAAGAACAAGTTGTTAATTTTAGCGTCCATCAAGATCTTTGGGTTTTTTGTTTCCGAGGGAGGAGTGTGCCACTCATACGGGGAAGGGTGGGGGTGTGAGGGGGTGGGGTTATGGTTTTGCCTGGAGGGGACTTTGTGGATCTACACAGAAGAGCAGCATCTAGCAAGGTAAACTGCAACCTCCCACAGCAAAGACAATAAAAAAAACATGCTAGATACAGCGTCAGCATGCTAGCACACAGTATATAATGCAAGGCATAAAAGATTTCTATTGCTTACAGTCTAATTTATAGTACTTTATTTAATATAAGCATGTGCTTGAGCTGTAATGTACTCCTTTGTGCAATACCTTATGACCCAGAAAACAATAAAAATGTTCCAGGGAGCTTATTTTGATGTTAGGAGTGCTCGTTTTTGTCAATCTTCCCCACACAAAGTTCTGAGGGCTACTTTTGATCAATGTCAAATTCCCACTTCCAAACTTTGCTGCACATTTGATACGCTGCCGTTTTACTCTCTGTCTTGCTTGCCTTGTTAAATCACTGGTTATCTAACTGGGAGTGGGCTTTCACTGTGAGGCACAGAGCCACTCTACAGAGGTTGTGTCTAACCGGTGGAAAAACGTGCCATGAGAACTAGAACCAGTATGAATTATGCAGAAACAGTAAACAAGCAGGACTTGGCTGATGCTACTGTGCTGACCTTTGGTGAATCTGTTATTGTTAATATGTCATTCATGTAATGCTGAAAGCTTAAATTGAATCCACTGCAGAGGGGAGTTTCTTTTTCTCTTGATCATTCACTTATACTATTGATTTTGACCTTTTTTCCTCCTTTGTGATGAGAGCGCCACTACTGGTGCTGTGAAACCACTCGGCTTAGCTGTATCTTAACTATTTCTTGTCTTATTTAATCAATTTTGAAAAGTTTCTGGGATACTTCATGGCAATTTTCCCACAAATAGTGCCATGAAGTACCCCTTTAAAACCACTGGTCTAGCTATGATTTGGCACTAAGAAAGCCTAAGTCTTTACTTAGAATACCAATTTAAATTTTGACAATAGTGCATAGTTATGCTTAGGTCTGCTGTTCTGCTGTAAACCTGGGGCACGGCAATATTCATCACAGCTGAACAATGGCTGCAGGTTGATTTACTTCATGAAGTCTGTGATGGATAGCTCAGATCCACATGTCATCAGTTTTCTTCAGTGAAACTGTACAGAAACAACCGAAGGAAATTTGTACTGCATAGTCAGTGCTACGAGCAGCTCCCACTTGAATACAAACCTTAGACATGATGCAGCACCATAAACGCCCCTTCACTTGTCAGAACCTGTGTTTTTTATGTTTCTTAATCTACAAACTCTATTTTTATCCTGGAAATAATGCGATTTTTGGAAGCCGTGACACACTCACAGTCCACTTTATTAGGTACACATATTCAACTGCTATCCAATCAGCCAATCACATGGCAGTAAGACAATACATTTAGACATATTTTCATGGTCAACACCACCTTCTAAAATCAAATGAAACATCAGAATGGGAGTGAATTTAAACATGGTGTTGGTGTTGTTGGTGCCAGATTAGCTGGCCTGAGTCTTTTACAAACTCCTGATGTATTGGGATTTCTTCCTGAGCAACCACCCCAAGAGAACAGTCCAGTAAGATACAGTCCTCTGGTTTGAAAATGCTTTATTCATTCCAGAGGTCAAAGGTGAATGGCCACACTGCTACAAGCTAATATGAAAATCTAATAGCCTCTAACTACAACAAAGGTATCATTGTGACATCAGTCTATTAGTCTGACAGAGAATGTTGGTTTAGTTTTTTAGTCAGTCTTTGGAATAAAATTTCATTTAGTTTTAGGCATAATTCAGGCATCTAAATTTATTAGTTTTAGTCTAAAGATTATAGTAGACTAAATCTAAAGTAGAAAGTGTAAAAGTTTGTTGTGTTTTTAGTGGTGAGAGTTGCTCCTATTGATTTACCGAACGCCTTATTCTCCGTGATATCTATTCTTCTCTTTCTCTCAAGATCAAATGTTCGTTTCTAACCCTACAACACAAAAAGATTTCTTCAGACTAGATCACTTCCAAAACCCATTTCCCCTTTCTACACAACTTAATTAGTCCTGATTGGATCTCGTCTCTCCAGAATCCTTTCAGCGAAATTGTTATCATCATCATTGTCATCATGGTTTTCTTCCTTGTACATTCGTTTATTTAGTTATTGTCTTGTTTTCGTCTGGAAAAACAGGACGGTGACAAAACTCAACTATTTTTTTAACATACAACATGCCAAAACTTAAAATAGATGAGCTGCAGCAGTAGAAGACCACACCAGCTGCCACTCCCTTCAATCAAAAAGCAGGAAAACTGAGGCTACAGTTCACACAGGCTTATCAAAATCAGACAGGAGAAGGCTGGAACAATACTGCCTGATCTGATGGGTCTTAAATTCTGCTGCAACAACTGGATGATGGGCTCAGAAATTGGGCCGAGGTGACGTGAAAGCATGGATCCATGGTTGGAAATTCACGTCATGGAACAAAATCCGATGAACGTTTCCAGTACCTTGTTGAATCTATGCCATAAAGAATTCATTCCAAACTGGTGCTAGCATGTCATAACTAATAAAGTGTTTGATGAGTGTAGGTGGCTACAACATTGAGGACAAAGTGTACATTTAGGTCACCCACCATATTGTCCAGGTCTTGCGTTGCCTGCTTCAGTTGTTTCTGAGACACTCTGATCATGTGTAGAGTGTCTGTGAAGGTCTGACACACAGCCCCGCTGCTTTCATCCTTCCTCCTCTCCTTCCCCTCTTCCTCTGTCATGCTGATGCTGCAGTTCAAAGAAGATGTAATGCCATGCAGCTGGGCCAAAAGTGTGCCTGTAGAAGCTTCCAGCAAGGAAAATTGTTTTATTAAGGCCTCCCGTGCCTCTGAAAGAACAAAGCAAATAAAACCACGTTAAGTCTTTCACGGATTGCCTCACCAAGAATACTATTCTTCCAACTCTTTGTAGCTGGGAAGCCGTATTTTGACACATCTCTCGTTCTAGGCTCCTTCATTTACTGTGTTAATTCATGTGAGGACTCTCATCCATTCCGCATATCGGTAGTCAGAAGAAGCAGAACCATATGGAAATTTATCCAGATGCTCGTATTTTTTGGCAATTTCACTTTGTTTGCTGTCGTGTTTCTAATTTAACTGGCTGCAGAGGCATTTTATAGAACAATTAGTACAATCTGTCCGCTTTGTTGCTTCATTTTGGGACATGCTTTACTTGTCGCTTTGACTCTGTGTCTGATAAAATGAGAAGCAAGGAGCTTGTGTGTGCCCACACAGCGAGTCCGATGATTCCACATACTCATTAAATCATTACCCGGCCATCCAGTGCCTTAAAGAGCACGACTGGTAGCAGCATGTGTATGTGTATATATAGCGTGGGTGTTGGGAGGGCAAATGTTGGGCAACTGTTATCATGATTGCAAACTATAATCATAATAAGCAGGGATTAGTGATGCCCTGGCTGTCATATAAACAGGGATTAAGTTGGTCACACGGTGCCCTGTTCTATATTGTTATGATTTGTCTCCATTTGGCCTGTGCAGCTGAGCCTGTAAGCCTTTTCCCCTCCAAAGATAATGAGGATATATCAACATTGTGTTAAAGTAATTGGGAGAGGTTTGTATTGTCGCCTTGCTTCCTGATTTAATCGCTTTGTTGCGTTGTATATGTAGCCGAGTCACGCTGGAGGAGATAGACGCAGAGCAACAGCAGCAGATTTTCAGACGCCTGGGGCGGTTTCACATCAAGTTTCTGCGGCTGGTCTTGTATGTACTGATACGGCATGTTATCATCTCATAGCCAAAGCGTGACACAGCGGTTACAATGGCACATCAAGCCTGCATCGTGTTTCACAAGGCAAAGGCTGCCAAGTGCCTCGCAAGATGTCATGACCACGGAGGAAACATTAAAAGGAGTGACAGCGGAATTATCTCGGCTCCGGCTGACGATACCTTGGAAGGCCAGAAAATCCTCCAGAGCATTGGGCAGAGTATCCTCCCTTTGGTGCTCATGTTCATAAAGCCTGGCCATGTGATACTTCAGCAGGTGGTGCCGCTTCCCGAATCTACCTCTGCAATCAAAGTGAGCCAGGAGCTTCTCCAAATCCTGCAGCCGAGTCCTGAGCTTTTCTGCCTGTAATAGCATCGAGATTTTTCACCGAAGGTGTGAATGAGGATACAGGTTAAAAAAAAAAAACAACAAAAAAAGCAAACAAAACACTTGAAAAAACAAAACAAAACAAAGCACCACAACAGAATATCTATCTACCTCCATCTGTATTTATTTATTCAGATGCAGGGATTGAGATAGGACTCAGATTCTTGGTACACCAAAACATCAAAATGTAGTATTTCACCAAAAGCAATGAATAAATGAATACCAAAAACAGGATAAGCACAGAACACGGTTTTCATATGCGCATCCACTCACTATTCCCCGCATAGCGTGCGGCCAAGGAAGCATTTCTGCAGATAACTAGATTAGACTTCTTAGAGAATGGAAGTCCGGGTCTGAAAATGGAATCAAAAAGTCGCGTGATTGGCAACAGCTTGCTGACCCCGTCAGTTAAAAACAGTCCGGAGCTATATAAATAGAGCCTGTGATCTGGTCGTGATTACACCGCTTGTTAAGCTGGTAGCCGTGTGGCGTATGTTGCGCACATCACGTGTGTTCTGCGTTCTTGCCGATCACTTTTGAGTTTGAATCATCTGTATTAAATAAGGCCTAGTCAGCTTAACAGCACTCAGATAAAACAGTGAGTGCTTTTTTTGAGTTATTCATTCTTGCATTTAATCAAGTCCTGTCCATTTAAAAAAAAAAAAAAATTAAATTCTCTTTTAAATTCTGCTGTCATCCGCGTCCTTTTTCACACTGTTTTCCACACATCTCTGTCTTTTCTAAGCCTCTCTCTGTGTGCTCGTTAGTCTTTTTTCCCCCCTTTCTATGTTTGAACCACAGGAAAAGTAGGAGCGAAAAGACAGAGAGCGCGAGCGGCAGACAGGGAGAGCTGGGGGAGACTGAGGACAGTGAGAGTAATTGCAGGTGTTCGGAGCAGACAAGGGTTGGGATGTTCACTGAATCGCTAACACTGTGGAAATCACAGCATGCATTCACACAGGTACAAGCCGGCCCGGTGAGAACATACAGCCACTTTAGCCGGAACAAGCAAATGCAGAGAGAACAGACAGAACACGTCGGTGCTATTGGATTGTCCTCAGAAGGCAAATCCAGAGACACGGCACCTTAGCATACAGACGTGGGCTGGTACAAATCTAAAGGGACAGAGAGGAGCAGCGCGGGAGATCATTTTTCTGTTTCACTGCACAGCCACTGTTTACTTGCAATCTACAAATACAAAGGAGCCATATGGTTGCCATGAAGGTCTACAAAGGCAGGATGTACTTCGGGGGACTGTGTTATTTCAGGAACAAATTGCCCCTCACACATTAAAAGTGTGCCAAAAACACTGTGTGTAGGTGAGCAAAATAATAATATGGACTAGTGCACGAGCCTACAAGGACCATAGTAAGAATGGGGGGAGGTGTAGAAAATAAAGACCCGAGCAAGGTCAAGTAAGCTGTAGTTTGAGACACTGACACCTAACCTGAAGCGGTATTTTGTAAAATGCTACACTTTGCCTTTATTAAGGTGTTTCAGGAGTGAATTGTAGGCACAGCAGTTACAGAGGTTAGCAATATCCCTTCAGAGTAAGTCTGTGTGTGGTGTTTGCATGATCTCCTTTTTACTTTGTAGCTTTTGCTTTGCTTCCACCGAAAGTCTAAAGACATGCATGTTAGGTTAACTGAATGTGAAGCAGTTAAGTGTTTTAGGTTTATGGAATAAAGTGTTGAATGTATATAAGATTAAAATGTGACTTGCGGTGTCTAAGTGGTTTGAGTCATTAGTAAAAGTAGAGAGTGCTAAAGAAATGCACACAAGTACATTCAATCTGATCAGTATTATCTCACATTTTATAGAGTAAATTACTAATTTAATAGTTACACACTCATCAAAGATAAAACGTTCCATTCCTAAGTAGGAAAAGCAGGACAGCTAGGACTAAGTGCAGCTGGTTTTAAGTTGTACTTCTTTATTAATTTTGCACTATATTAACATATATATTAGCTACAAATCTATCCATTAACCTGCCAAATATCAACTCACACAGTTAAACCAACTACCAAGCATTAAATAGGAAGAGATTTTCTTTGGTAGAGACCAGATAGAGCTTACAGAGGAATGAATATTGATGTACAAAAACACCATTGTAAGAAATGACTCTGTGCTGTCCTTATTACACCTCAGGTCCAGCTTTAGCAGTAATAATGTATGTTGTATGATTTAATCAGCCTCTCACATCCATGGAGGAATTTTGGCTTGTCGTTTTCAGCCATTTATGTTCCGCTTTCTTAGGACAAATTGCACTATTTTGAACGTTAACATTTAACATACTAACTGACACCTGACGTGTCGCTCTGAGGTTTTTTGCAATTTCTCAGCATTTTGCCACTTTACCTTGGGTTGTGATGACGCTTTAAATGCTCCAGACTTACAAACTCTCAAAACTCCTGCTTTTATAAATGTGTTCCCACCTGCTGATGATCAGGTCTATCAAATGCATTTGACTAGCAGCGCTTAGCTGCATACAGTCCTGTGAAAAATGTTTTTTTTCCATGACTGTAAATCAGAATTTAGCTTATTTGAATATTATATATATCTCACATCTGTGATATTCTTGATATTTAAAATTGAGCAATTTGTATATATTAGTGCTATTTCTTACATTTAACTTAACTCAGTTTCCCTGGGTCTTTTCCTGTGTGGTATTAATAAATAATCTTCTCTTTTTGGTACCGGTATTGGTTTTATTTTGTTGTATTTATCCGCATCAAAGGCCGGTCCGTGAAAATATTGTCGGACATAAACCGGTCCGTGGCGCAAAAAAGGTTGGGGACCGCTGCTGTATATTGTTCGTTACCTGCAATGCTGCTTTCTGACCAACAGGTGACAATCTTGCAAATACCAAATCTGAATTGACAGTAATTATATCAGAGTGCTTGTATCCAGTCACAGCTGTCAGTAACTACATGATTCATAAAAATACTGTGCCTTTTGGTCTGTGTAGCATAATAACCTGGGTAATGAAAGCCCCTATTTACAGTATTTTACTTGAATATTTTTTGCTTTTTTGCTTATTTTTCGAAGGAAATGTGATTTTCTAGTTTTCTTTGTTGTTTTAAATGAGTAAATGCCAACATTTTACTGAATTTCTATTGTAAGAATATAAACACAGAGTGGGTATTTACACTATGCATTGTGCTTCTGGTAGACCAGAGTGTCCTTTATTTGATAGTTAAAAGTTTGCAACATGGTGTGACACTGTAAAATATTGCATTTCTTTAAGTGGTAAGAAAAGCCTTCAATTCCCCTAAATCAATATGCTAAATTTGATCTTGAGCGTTACTATGATTAATTAGTACAAGTGAGCTGTAATGTATCAATGTTTAATGATTACAGGTTAAATTCCCAACACAGTCAATTTGTGCAGCTTTTCTGCTATCAAGTTTCCCATTTGACCTTAAAAACGTATGTTTACATCCTGTCTCGTGTGCCATTATTTGTCATTCCAAGCAGTAAAAAATTAAAAAAATCCCAATTTGCAAATATTAACAATTTAACAAAACACAGACCCACCTGTTTCTTGACAAGGCCATAGCAAACTGGGCATTCCTCACACTGGTGTGTGGCTCTGTTGTGGAAATAGTTTAACTCACATTTGTCACACTTGTAACCCACAAAGCCCTGGCGGCAGTGGCAGGTGCCATTACTGCGACACTGCATAGAAACGGAGCCCATCGGGTCACAGTTACAGGCTTGGTGAGGCACGATGGGACCACAAGGGGATGGCAGAGCCGAGGAGCAACAGAGATAAACATTTAAAGAGTTAGAAATGCCTTCATGTGTGATATGTATTAGAGGAAGTATTAGAGGATTAGAGGACAGCACATAGTGCAGTTGTGATGCCTCGAGTAAAGTACTGTACCTCTGCAACCTCGTGACGAGAATCCAAAGAAGCCCAAACGGCAAGTATCGCACAGTCTCCCCTCCACTCCTGTGCGACACACACACTGCCCTGTCATTGGATGGCATGCCAGTGACGACGAGCCAATTGGATTGCATTTGCATCTGAGGAAGGCAGGAAAATGACACATTAATAATAGAGTCTGCTTCTAAGAATAGTTATTACGGCTTTTCATACAAATCAACTCCGAAGCACACAGGGGATTTGTTTACATTTCACATCCAATGCCCGGTTGGAGGTTGAAAAAGCCAACTTCGCAATAACTGCAATCCCGTCCTGTCACACGACTGAGGCAATGACAGTTTCCCGTGTGAGGATGGCATTCATTTGCATGCCCAGATGTTCCAGCAGAACTGCAGCTGCATGCTAAAAGAAACAAACACAAAACTTGAAACAAAAAAATTTGTTTGCAACTTGCAAACAGCTTGCAGTAAAATATATGCCTACTTTGTATATCTTCAACTAGCACACTAAATTTCTTGTATTTGTCAGCTATTCAAATAGCCTAGTATAACGAACAAAGAAAAATAAAGTTTTGATTTGAAGAACAAGCCACAATGATCCAGGTGAAACATCTAGGGATGTGCATCTTTGTGTAGACCAAATTTAGCTCACAGGTAGAGTTAGAGTTTGATATCTTTACATTTATTAACGTGTGTGTTAGTAAGAGATGCGGGTTACATGTTTATCATGTTCCAAACACATGTTGCTAACAGGAAAGTCTCAGAGCGCCACCGGTGGCCAATCTATGCAACAATCATTAAATAACACGGTTAAAGTGTTTTTTGTTTTTCATTTTTTATTTAAAAACGATTATAGTAATATATTAGCAAATAGCTAACACAGCACCCCGTTTTCACATCTGCAGTTGTGAGTGATTTGTTTATATACATCTTGATTTTAGTCAGCAGCCAAACCAAATATTACATTTGTAAAGTGTAAAACTCCTGTTTATCACCTTATCCCAACTGATCAATTTATTATGAAAACAAAAAGAAAAGACAAAGAATAGAGTAATAGAAGTCCTGTATCCCTCTGTGATGTTGTTCTGTTCTGTAGAGGCTCAACTGTGGTAGAATGAAGCGTAGGAAAATCAAAGGACATACACGTCACAGCTATTACTCTTTGCTTTCTGTCTGCTTTTGTAACCAGTGAGTATTTTTCCACTTTCCATTCTCCCAGCCCAGCAAGTTTCTTCTTTTTTTGTGTTATCTTTCTGACCCACAGCCATTTGTTCAAACAATTTTCAGCTTTTGCCTTTGATCACTCAAGACAGCTATACCTGTCAAACTAAATCTCTTGAATTTAAGGAGAATTTTTTTCCGCTCTTTAAAAGTCCAAGGTCCAAAGGTCAAGTCGCCTTTAATAGAATATGTCCATTACGTTATTGTAGCTTTCTGGTTGTAAACACAACAATATGACAATATGAATTGTAATACGATGCTAATACAGTGTAAATACAACACTGCTGTAAAAAAGGTTCAATGCAGTGGGTGTTTCATGTTTCACGGCGCATCCAAGGGAAGGAAGCCAAACACATCTATAAGTGCAGGGGATCTCTTACAGGAGAGCCATCTTTCATTATTCATCTTGCACTGACGCCTCAGCATCATAATAAATTAGCAGCACACTCTCGGTTACTCACGCTTGCACTTCTGGCCCGCTGTCTGGTCCAGGGCGTTGCCGTAAAAACCCTGCTGGCAGCGTTCACAGTGGTCTCCCTCCGTGTGTCCCAGGCACTTCAGACACCGCCCAGTGACGTGGTCACATATTCCCACGGCGTTGAAGTCCACATTACCATTGCAGTTGCACCTCACACATGGCTGAGCTGCCCCTGAGAGCCCTAGGGGGTCACCGTAGTAGCCATCTTCACACCTCTGACAGCGCATTCCTACACAGGGAATGAGGTGAGAGAGAGACGGGCAGGAAATAGATGAATAAGTGAGAAAGAACACTGCTGGAGGTCACCGTCACCCGACCTCAGCTCAAATTAAGGTGGGGTGCGCTACAGCCGCCGTCTTTTCAGTATCAAGCTGTCGTGTGGAGATGCTCTGACTGCTTTGATCTTGACATAAAGCTCATTATTCAGTGTGTTTCCCATCCATATAAATTTGTTTAAATTGTTCACGTCACCTGTCTGTGCTGCAGGGCAGTTGGTACAGACCACCTGTCCTGTCTCTGCAATTTGGACACAGCTGGTCTGGCCTGGGCAAGGGCACGGCTGACAATCACCAGGTGTGCCAATCAAAGTGTTACCATAGTAACCATCCAGGCAGCGCTCACAGGTCGTCCCGGTGGTGAAGTCCGAGCAATCACATACACCTGAAAAACACACAAAAAAGACACACTGGTAATGCACATGCACACCTGCTTAGACACTGCTGTTTATCTCACAAACAGGGGACAGAAAGCGACATTTCCCTCATCACCAGCAGAGGACGCTGTATCTCTGACCATCACTGCATCAACTCCCCATAGACACTCCAGCTCTGTTAATAAAAGGGGAAAAAAGGAAAAAAAAAAACATAGTGCTCTCCACAGCCCACCGTGGAGAGTGCAAGACAACTAAATTCACCCAGCCTATAATTGCTTTGGGAAAAATATAAGCCAAATGCGGTCCGATAGACCTTCAAGAAGTAAAGCAATTCCCTCTCCAAGTGGGAGAGATTACCAATACTATGAAGTCCTTAAAAAAACAAAAAAAAAACAAACTGTTGTTTTGAAACCTCTTTTAAAGAACAACTTGCAGCTCTAAACGCCTCTAAAGGATTTACTCACGTGCAAAATGTGTTGATATACATGCGCGTGCATAAAATCCTCAATGAATGCCATCTGCACAAGGGCTTTTTCTGCTCTCGTGCAACATTTCAAATCCATTAAGCTACGGGGCAGTGCTGAACGATATGACATGATTATCGTAGAATAAACCCACAGCGGTGGAGGTGCTGATATAATGTATGGGTATATGGAGTGGATGTAAAGCAGCTTTCGGTGACCTGCCGTCGATCCAAGAGACCTACGTAGACCTACGTAGACCTTCAATACTCGCAGCGGTTTTGATTTAATGTGGTATTAGTTTACCAAAAAATAATAAGTGCTATCATTCTTGGGAGGCATTAATAATAGGGTATAAAAATAATATCTAGCATTTGGGTTTCTGTGTGCGACTACACATGGAGAGATGTTTATTTTTTTGGTGCACTGCTAGATTTTTTTGTTTTTGTTTTTTTAGTATTCATCAAACGTCTGTCTGGATATCAGAGAGCTTACAAGCATTTGAATCATCTCTTAAAATTTCTAAGTTTCTCAGATGACTTTGGCAAAGGGGTGGATAACAATAATTGAGCTTATATTCTACAGAACGCCAGTAACATGCATCACAAATAATCTGCAGGCATGTGATTTTTTTTCTTTTTTACTGAGTCCTCATTAAAATTTCCCATCACTCCCTTCATAGCCTACGGTGTAATTCAGTGAAAAGATCTCTGCTGTGCATTTTTAAATCAGCTCACATCGCTGAATATTGGAGTAAAGAAATTCTTGCCTCTAGTTATTTGGGGGGCACACCGCAACCAGTGTCCCCCCCATTGTGAACCTGTGAGTATATGTGATGGAATAACAGCTGCAAAGTCATTAGCGGTAACAATTATGCTGTTGCCTCATGAGGTGTAGACTTCTGGGTAAAAATAAAAAAAATTATTAGTTCCTCGATGATGTGAGGTGAATAATAGTAACTTTCAAGCATGTAATGCCAGTCATTTAAACAGAGCATTTAGCAATAATGATTGTTTCCAGCATGAGGAAGTGAGTCTTTCTTGAATTTCACAAGGCATTCCAATGACACTGATGGTGTGCGGTGTCAATCCCCAATGAGCCATAGTAAATTTAATGGCAGCAGAAATGTGCTGACTTTACTGAGTGTGAAGATGACTGAGCGTGATATGAGGCAGCGGAGCAACCGAGGGCCTCCTCGACGCCATTATCATTTTATCGGCTCCTCGGAAAAGCTAACGGCACGGATCGCAAAGTGGAGCTGAATGGCAGGACCGCGTGACACTCCTCATCGTCACGCCAACCGCATCCCTCGAGAATCATTTTATCAATGAATCAATGACCGCTCGCTCGTCCTGTTAATGAACTGGGATTTCTGTGAAGCTCACGTGTGGAGCACCGTGTTTTGAGTCCTTTGACAAATCCACACAGTCCTCCTGTTCTGCTTTCACCTTCTCGTGCTCCTCCCCTCGCAGCTAAGGAGCACTGCTCTTCAGTGCTCTGCTCTCCTCTCCTTGTCTCTTTTGTGATAGCAGAGCAATATTTCTCTTAGTTTTTTTTTCTTTTTCTTAAAGACGAGCCCTCCATTATATATATATATACATCACCCTCCAAAGAGTTCCTTGTACTAGTGCTTATTCTACCTGTGCCCCATCCCTGCACTCATTCTCTCTGCAGGAGCGCATTCACACCCAGGACTAATGCGCTTCATTAATGGAGCCACTTGTGGCCGATAGAAATACAGTGGAATGCATCACTGTGAGATAGCTGCAGGGACGCAGGCGGCCACTGTGGAACAAATGAAAGACAGGCGGTTTCACTCATTTCTCTCGTTCACATCCGAGCATCATTCACTGCGTCTCTCTCAAACGGAGCCGTTCTTCCAAAGATAGCGGTTATCGCCGCTCGCAGTGGCTTGTAATAACTTTAGCACCAGATAGAGACGGAAAAACGGGAAAGAAATTCCAAGGAGATTTGGTTCTAAAATATTTTTGTGTGTGTGTTTTGAAAGAGATCATAGCCCAGCTCTTCTCTGTTATTACATTTGCCTCTAAAGTCTCAAGATTTATTGTCTGACTAAATTGAGTTTCTTAAGATCACTGCGTGTCACTCTGCACCATCTTGGGAGGTCCTTCTAAGAATGAAGGGCGACGTGTGGGGCCCTTGATGACGTGTGAAGCCAGACACACAAGGAAAACAAGCAACTCAGCTGTGCCACTTAAGTGTTTAGGCTACTCGTCACTTCCCGACTCAGCACAAACGCGCATGAAAATAATCGTGGATTTGAACAGATTCCTACATTTTCTGAACCCCCTCCCCCACCCATGCATATTAAACAATACTGCAGCACGGATGTGATTTCACAAACATGAGTTTTTCAAGAGCTCCACATTTTCCAGGAGGCTTGTCTCCTTAGCCCACTGGAACATTAAAATGCTTCTGGCCAAGGAAATGTATTTACTAATGCATGTGAACACTCTGCTTTAATGAAGGAAAGGAGGAAAGAAAAGCAGAAAGACAGAGGGAGAACTTTTTGGCCTGCCACTTTAAGGCCTCAAGGGTGGAAGCCGGGTTAAATCTGCTGCGCGACCGTTATGGCGATGTTGTTCTCTAATTTAACACAGATATGCTGCTAGTGACTGCTGCTGCAGATGTGGCTTGTCAGTGGGCCTTGAATAAGTAGACTGCTGCAGAGGAGAGAGGGAGGGGCAGTATATTGTGTCCAGCGCCATACATAATGTGTGCAGTATGGATGACTGGGGAAATACGTTTTGTCGTGCTGTGACTGTGGAAAATAAATGCATCAATTGCTGTTTTGTGTATAGACGCTGTCAGCCAAATTGTTACGGCCAAGGCCCCCTGGGTATCCTGGGGATGGAAACTCTAACAGCAGTGGCTGTAGCTCATGTTGTCTCACTCTGGTTCTGGGTTTCCTAGATGTTAGAGAGGAGCTGGATGAGAGGTTTATGATGTCTTATCAAATGCCAGTTTCACAAAACTGCTAAAAAAAAAAAGAAGATAATCAGTAATATTCTTAAACTGCTGATTATTTTTTGTAATGTAATTAAAAGGTGGGACTGTTATCTGAGACTTTAACCTGTGAGATTTCCAGTGAGCCATGTTATATGGCACGAAGAGACAAACTCAGGATGTAGCCTAGACTAAAGTACCTCAACGACCAAACATTTATGTTTATAGTTTTGGAAGTGTATCCTTTTTTTTTTTTTTTTTTTTTTTTTTTACAATTTTATTTTTTTTTTTTTTTTTATCATTTTCCCTGATCTGTCACATTTATAATGTACATGACATGATTTTGAGGACATCCATTGTTTAATCTT
>VUQR01008210.1:38212-50432 GCA_015108515.1 Hemichromis elongatus | reverse complement strand
TTTTTGAAGTTTTTTTTTTTTTTTTTTTTTTTTTTTCATTTTTACACATGTTAGATGGATTCCCATTTGAATTGCAGCACACACACTGTATAGATGTTAACCTCAGGATGAACTGTAACAACGGTTCTAAAGGATTATCATCAGGTTAATGGTGTTTAGTCTCTGAGCAAATTGCTGTCAAACTAATGACAAACAAGCTCAAGTGAAAAAGGGGACCCTGTAAACATTATAAGCACAGACTGTATATAAATGATTGATGTAGCAACCATGTTATCACACGTGCTTTCAGATGAGCACTTTGACCATCACCATCTTGGTGCTTTTGAAAGTAGACCTGCTGACCAAGCAGTGCAAGCTCACACTTGGCAATCAGAAAGAGCTTGCTTTGGGTCAAATCATCAGCAAACACAGTATCTCCTTTCGATGCTATGCCAATGATATTCAACTATATCGTGTCTTCAATCCCAGGATGGATAAAAATCATCATATGCTTTGAGGGTATCCAATTATTAACAAAGTTCCTTTAGCTGTTGAGAATAAAACAGATTTTTTTTTTCTGTGAGAGATTGAAAAATTGTGATTCATGCTCTCATTCGTTCTCACTTGGACTTGTGCATTTCACTTTACTCTGGTCTCAGTCAGTCCTCTCTGTCCCATTTGCAGCCTGTCCATGATGCTGCTGCTGCGGTCCTCACAGGCACACGAAAAAGAGATCATACTGCACCTCTGGTAGCTTCTCTCCACTGGTTGCCAGTGAGGTTTGGAATCAATTTCAAGAGCTTCCTGCTTGTTTACAAAGCCTCTCATGGCTTGACTTCTTGCATCGCTGACCCCTACAGCCCTATTCAGTTTCCAGGTCCCTCCGGTCAGGTTTAGACTCAGAGGAGAACACATGTTCTCAGTGTTTAGCCCCAAACAGCATTCCCTTCAAAGTCACATTTTCTTCTTTGTTTTGAGTCTTTTTAAACTATGCCTGTGCCACATTCTAGAAAGCTTGGAGCTCAGATGTCCGTAGAGTTAGCGTATTTCAGAAAAAACAGGAATTGCTTTGGTTCTTAGCAAGATAAAGCCAAAAAAACACCAAGGGGTGTTGCCCTGCTATTGTGGTATTGTAGTAGTTGGGGGAGTCTCCTAGTGGGTGTATGAGTATAGCGGCAACCATTACATGCTGCTCATGTAGTTGTTTAGAGACCTTACCAATGTAACGGGCTGGCGCCGGCGACTACCAGTCCACACGCATGTATGTACGGACAGAGTAGAGCCATGGAGACCTGGCTCGTGTGGGCTTATGTTGCCGTTAACGAATAAAGCTATCCAGCTAACCTCCACACCACATGCCCGCTAGACCTGCTAGCCGCTCCTTCCGCGCCAGACTGCTGTTACAAACTTTTCATGCTCTGTACCAGTGAAGTTGATTGTGGAATATGTAGGAGAGAAGACATTTATGACTTGCTGCAACAGTGGCATCCTATTACAGTAGCATGCTTGGATGACCCAATTTCTCACAAATGTTTGTAAAGGCAGACTGAATGGCAAAAAGCTTGATTTTATGGACCTGTGACAAAGGGACTGAAAACACCGGAAATTGAAGATTAAGAGGTATGGCCTAATACTTTTGTCCTTATAGTGTAGATCCACCTACCATGCTGCAAAATTTTAAACCAGCAATTGAGGACATATACACACCAATAACATCTTGGAAGAGGCCATAGAGCATCATAGCCGAAAGGCTGTTTTCTCACATAAGACTATACAATCTGATTTGCAACCAGAGGAGATGGCCCAAGCTGGCTTTTACAAAACATGCACATTTCCAAATTGGCTTCACTCACTACTCCATCTTTTGCATGCAATCTGTGATTACGCTTAAAGAGTTAATTCATTTATTAGAACTGACATTAGCAATTAGTGCAAAGTCCAAAGCACCATTATAGTGTATTTCTTCCTGTTGTTTAATTCTTTAAATCTGTGCCCATCTATAAGTGGTCAAACATTCTGAAAACAGTCAGTACCTAATGTAAGGAGCGGTTTAATGTTAAGATCCTCAGACTGATCCTTCTCAGGCTTTTCCAATTGTTTTTAGCCAAAAGCATATTGCCACATCATTTTCATTATAAAATAATTAACATAAACAACGCAATAATAGGTTCATGTGGCACAAAACTGCAATTTAATATTGTTATTTTAAAAGTCAGGCATGATTAAAAACAGCACTGGGTCTGTTTTATTCAGTCATTTAATTATTCTCTTTCTTCCCACAAATAGAATATTATAAATGGGAAATCACACATGAGATAGATATTCGTGCATTTTTATTAGTACGAAGTGATGGGATTAAGTATTTAGTTTATAGGGATTTGAAGAGGAAGCTCAGTCTGATCTGAGCGATCGTTAGCTGTGTTTGTAAATCCACGCTGTGGATCCTCAAACTGGTATCATTTGGCCAGTTTATAAATGCAGACATATCCTGTGTTTTCAGAACCTGGCTTTAATATTCAGGCTATGAAGAAGGCCAGCTTCATTCAGTCTACCACGGGCACCTGAATGCAGCATGTGCGTCTTCTCCAAAGCCGCTGAATAAAAAGGTGTTTTTTTTCCTTGTTCTGTTTCATAACAGCATATGCTTGTTTCTCACTCTGACATTTGTGCGGGGCCAAATTTTTGAATAATGCGCACTGGTTTTGCATAACTAAATGTCACGCCCACTGCAGTCTGGTGGAGGAGGTCAGGGAACTGAAGCTTTTTTTTTTTTTTCCTGGTCTGGGCTTTTGAAATGGAATGAAACACCAAGTGCTCCTGCAGCGAAATACATTGAAATCAGGCTAATAAAGGCCATCACCCAGAGTATCTGTCTCCTTGCATCACTTAAGGTACAGATGAAGAAATGACCAAGTGTGTTGCTTACTGCAATGCTCATTAGAATGCTAAGTTAAACTGGAGAATGCTGTGAGTCAGTGTTTACCAACAAAGGGGCACTTTAGAAGGAGATAGAGGAAGTCAGGGCGAGCATTTCCCAAATGCCTCCTTAAATGCCATCATCATCCTCTCTAAGGTCATTAGTTGGAAAAATCTTTCAGAGAAAGTTGAGGCAGAAGAACTGATACAGAGGGAGGCTGGCTCTAGTGGTGGTTTATTCAGCCCCTTAATCTCTCTGGTGGGTTGCATTTGTTGCAGGCTAAGCCCTGAAATGCCTGGCCTGTATCAGCATGATGGGATATGAGGAGCGACAGAGAGGGGAAAAGGAAGTGAAAAAGAGCAAAATAAGACAGATGTAGTCCGTTACAAAGCATCTTTCCATGTAATTTCTACTGCTGATCCTATTTGGCACGCTTTACTTATCTCCTCGCGACCAGCACATTTCTTCTACACAAAAATAAACAGAACGATAAACAAAGTGCACGCTCTGTCTGCCTGTCTTAGCTTCTAGTCACACTGTCAGTGATTGCTGATTTGAAAAGGTTTCGACCTTTCCCCTGATGAAATCAGTTCAGACAAGGAAAACTCAGTGCAGCGAACTAGGCGCATCCATAAAATTACAAAAAAAAAGAATTTTACCAACCTGAACACAGACAAAAAAATACATAAAAAATGTCCTCAGAAAAAAACACAAGTATTTATATTGGTTAAAACAACGTGACTTTGTAGGTTTGCTCCCTTTTAAAGAAATGAACAGTCTTTAATTTATATGGAGAGAAACAGAATATCAACCAAAAATCCAGAAAACCACACAAGTAAAATGCAATATTCTGATTTGCATGTCACTGAATGAATTAAGTACTTGTTCCTCTCCATCCCAGCCAGAGTTTGGGCTCCCACAGACTAGCTGTGTGTCCATGTGGCACAAAGATTACAAGCAAACAATCAAACAATTACCGATCGTGCTGATCTCAACTTGTTATGTGTACAAAGGACACCTGGCTGCAGAAACAAGTTCTTCAGTTCCAACCTCTCCACCACCATGAGCAAGTTCAAAGAGTGGCCAAATGATGTCAGAGACGAGATTGTAAACCTGCACAACACTGGAATGGTCTACAAGACCATCAGCAAGAGGCTTGGCGAGAAGTTGACAGCGGTTGGTGTGATTGTTCAGAAATGGAAGAAATGTAAAATGACCATCAGTTGCCATCTGTCTGAGTCTCCATGCAAGAGCTTATATCTTGGGATAAGGATGATCATAATAAAAGGTCTATTCACCTTTTAAGCCCCAACACCCCCTGATACGGGGGCAAAAGGCAGGAGATCAGTTAGGCTTGGGGCTTAAGAGGTTAAATTCGAATTTGCGACCCAAAGCTATCCTTCCTGTTGTGCTCGATTTACAAATTAAAACACTCGTAAATGAAATGTGTTTTACATCTGATTGCCTTGAGGACGTATGTCAACCTCCACACTATGCACTTGAACATGTAAAAGTGATGAGCACCTCTTTTGTTGAGTTTTAAGTGTTTTAATCAACCTTGCTACATCTTTGGAGTTCCTGGTCAAAAGTGACTGCCATAGGAAATGAATAGGAATCCGCTGTGTTCAGATAAATCCATGTTCGGAGGATAAAAATGACTGAGTATGACCCAAAGACACCATCCACACAGTCAGGCATGCTGGTTTTGTGCTATGGGTACAGGATGAATTCACTGCACTGAGGGCCATGTATTGCAAAATCTTGGACCAGAACCTCCTTCCCTCAGTCAGAACACTGAACATGGGATTGAATGGGTCTTCCAGCATGGCAGTGACCCAAAAAATATCACCAAAGCGACAAAGGCCTAGTCAGTCTCCAGACCTACGTTTGATAAAAAATCTGTGGAGAAAGCTGAAGCTTCAAGTTTCTAAACAGCAGCAGCCAAGAAACCTAAAGGATTTAGGGAGTTTCAGTAAAGAGAAGTGGACCAAAATCCCTCCTGAGATGTGTGAAACCTGGTGACCACCTACAAGAAACATCTTAATTCTGCGGTAAGATGTTGCCAAGGGTTTCTCCATCAAGTACTATGTCAAGTTTTGCTGAAGGATCAAAAATGTATTTCACTCAGTGGTATGCAAATCAATGTATAACTTAAATAAACAAGTCTTTTGCAAATTGCTGTAAATGAGGTGGATGTTGCAGCTTTTATATATACCGACCACCTCTGGTAGTGTTTTCTTAAGATGTAAATATAAATGCGATGCACCCTGTAAGAGAACACAGGTCTATTAGGAGGAGGCGCTAACAGGGGAACTCAGATAAAGCTCCCTAACACTCAATAACCAGCACAGTGTGAGAGCATCCTGTGTTTCAATTGTTTCTTTGATTAATGAGCGCTCTCCTGCAATATGGGGTGCATAGAAAATTGAGTGTTCCCATTTTATCTATACATTACAATTATGCCTCCATATCCCCCTTGCGATTATAAATTAGGGCTTCTGCCCAATTTTATGGATGGTGTATATGCAATTACCACAGCCAACATGCTATAAAGAAACACATCCGGTCCTGTGGTGTAGTGAAGTAAAGGCTTGTTAAACATATAGAGTACACATATGTTCTTTTTTAAAATATTTTTTGCTTTCTAGCAACCTATGTCTTCGGCCCTGCAGCACTAAAGCTCAGCAGAGAACGCAATTTGCTTGTTCCACCACAAATATTAACATTTCCAATCTGTTGTGCTGCTCTACAGCAAATAGAACCGACACGACTCAGGGAGTGTTAATAAATCATGATTATGAAGCACCATTGGCTGCAGCTTCCCTCGGCAGCCAGCGAATAAATTCCATCCCAGTTTTGTCTGTGGGCACACCCCGCATGATGATACAAGTCGTTAGGTAATTATACAGCAATTAAGATTCTGATAGAAGAAACAGCAGGTTGGTCCGCCCTCCTGGTGACACATGATGAACAGGGTGTCTCTAATCAACTTACTTTGATAGTTC
The DNA here is from genome assembly GCA_015108515.1 of Hemichromis elongatus. Classification (NCBI taxonomy): domain Eukaryota; kingdom Metazoa; phylum Chordata; class Actinopteri; order Cichliformes; family Cichlidae; genus Hemichromis; species Hemichromis elongatus. The sequence goes on along the minus strand of VUQR01008210.1, from coordinate 44,531 downwards.
CCCTTGACCAGAACTTATAGATTCATGGAGAGCCTCTCCTGCTTGTTTGCTTGCTGTTATATAAAGGAAGCCGGCTTGTGTTCACAAGACGACAAGCCATCATCATTCATTTCTCAAAAAATAGCTGAGGATAATTTTAACTAGCTTCCTTTCCTAATAAACAGCCAGCGCTATTCAAGTGTCAGTCCAGGGGACACATCACAAGAAACATTTATAATACATGACTCAGAGGACACACTGCTTTCCACTCATTCATCATTTGCATAGTGTCTGAGCCAGGTGTATATTTTTAACACATCCTGAAAAGCGTGTGTGTGGGTGCATGTGTGCGTTTTATGTGTGTTTAGGGAAAATTGTTCGTAATTTGAAGGGAACCTGACAGGAGAAAATGATAAAGACACGATTACGACACTCCAAAGAATCGCTTGCTGTGTATAAACCGCTTTGATGCCAAGCAGTTAAGCAAGTCCATGATTGAGTTAATAAAAATCGCACAGATCGTATTCAAGCGATGCTGAAAACACATAGCTGATTTTCATTTATTACCTCCCCACTTTCCCTCTCTGTGGTCCAAGTTGAAGTACTACTACCACTACCTCCTGTTTAAAATAAAAGCATTTATGCACCTTGGTAAATACATAAAAGAAGAGCATGGACTACTATGTCGATTTAAAGGAAACACAACTGTGAAAGACAGAAGGCCACATAGGGAGTAGAAACTGGAGAACGTTCCCCACAGAGGGGAGGAAAGGACGTAAAAAGAAGAAGAAGAAAAAAACATAACAAAGTCAAGGTGACTGGTGAGAGCGGGTGGAGTTTTTAGCTGACAGGAAGAAGGAAACGGGAGAGAGCAAGAGACTGACAAGGGAGTCTGCTGAACAAGACGAGGCAGAGAGAGAGAGAGAAAGAGCGAGTGACAGAGAGGGAGACAACCAGATTGAGAAGAGACATAAGAGACACAGGAAATCTGCAAGCAAATTAGACATCATTAGCCAAGAGGCGGTTAACAAGTCTAATTAGGGGAGAGGCAGGCAGGCAGTGATACTAGACTTGCTTCCGGACCTCAGACACATGCACACAGAGTCAGTGATATAACCCACACACACTCGCACACGCACAAACATAACGCGCCATCTCAGCCAAAGCTCCAGGCATCTCTTAACTAGGTCATATCTCTGAGACTTTAAGTTGTAGGGTAGGAAAGAAGATGGGTAAGGAGAGGAAGAGAGAGATTGAGGGAAGATAAAGGATGGAGGGTGGGACCTTGGATGGGATAGTTGTCTGCTCTCGGTGAGATGGAATCATTTAAAAGCTGTGCGAATGAGATAGCGCGGAAAAGGCTCAGGGAGGAAAATAAAGAGTGCGCCCTGACAGACACGTAAGCATATCTAAATAAGCGCACACAGGTTGACTTGTTTACACACCCAACAGCTGCCGTTTTACTTCTGTCATTTATGGAACGTTACATTTGGGATGTGAATGCGAAAGTGTGCTCTGACTGCTGCTGTTGTCGCCCACAAAAAAAAAAAAAAAAAAAAGTCTGGTACTTTAAATACAGACTCTTAGATTAGCTGTTATTATAAAGATTAGTTGAAATGAGGATATTGCTGTATTAGTAGAGCCACCCAGTTTTTAAGTTTTGAGTGATAGCTTGCCAATGCTCCTGAGGGATGACTGAGCTACTTTCCCTTGAAGTGATGATGACTGAATGTCAGTTCTAGAAACACTAAAAAAAAAAAAAAAAAAGTTTCAGTCAAAGAGCCTCCATCTTTCTGTTCTTCCCCGCTCTCACGGGCCCAGTGATAGAAAATATTGTCTCAAGAACCCGTGATGATCCCTCATGTCACGTAACACCGGCTGAATACTTCGAATGGCTTCATTTTAGAACTGGCGACTTGGATCTGTATTTTTATTGAGCGGCATTATATTGCAATGCCCTTTTCTCAAATTCATTTGGAAAGAGGGCATTCAGATTTACAGGAATCAGCTGCAACATCTCTTAAAAACTTGGTCTCAGTAAATGTATTTAAGGTGTTTTTAGATAACCTGGAGGCAGTTACTTCAGGCTACAAATGTTTTTTATGAATATTACTACTCCTTTTTTTCACTCAAGACAATGCCACTTACTCGTGTTTTGGGCTTTTTTGACAAAGAACTATTGTTGGGTTTACCGTGTTCTAAAGTGACACATTAATTTAAATCCCATTACATTTTTTCAGTAACATGATAATGTGATGCATCACTGGGCCAAATATAGCAATGACATTATAGTTAGAGTTATAATGTTACTTGTGTTACAAAGGTCCTTCAATTATCTGAGGAAGACTGAGCAAATAAATAAATAAATAAAACAAAAGAAAAATAAAAAAAACATCAAATCAAATAAAAAAAAAAAACAACCATTATTTTTCAGCCTGTGTTTTTGTGGTCTAATCAGCTGATTTCAGTTTTGTTCCAGGTAGGAAGAAAATAATGAACTATGTCTTTACGTCTTTAAAGGAGTACAACTTTTTAAAATTTTTATTGCAAAAAAGGGCAAGAGTAAGTGTGATACTGCAAGTTTTGGTATCAATCCGATACAGAATAAATACAGGGCCAGTACTCCAGATACCAATACCGATATTGATACTTTAACCTAACCTAAGAGCAGTGTGTCATGATTCATGAGATGCATCATCATCAATTTTCAAATTGTGAACACATTTTAAATTTGTTTTTGTAATCATTTGTTTTTGAAGCGCTTTGGATCGATTTCTGTTGTTTAAATGCTTTAAAGAACACATAAAAGTTTAGACATTTTTTTTATCGTGCATATTTGTGGTATATTTTTTCCTTTCTAAAAACAATTATTTATTTAACACAATTCAGAGGGCTACATACTGAACTTAAAGAACAGTATGGGATAGAAACAAAGTATCGATCCTTTTGTGTTATGCCAGCCAATATAGATACCAATATCTATATTACTGATATTTGGATCGATCCACGAACCTCTAGCACGAGTGAAATAATAAAGGGTGAACTATTCCCCGGACAGAAACAACACAACTTTGGCTCTTTGCAAGCATCTGCACAATCACTGTGGCGACTGCTTTGAAGTCTCTTTGGGCAGGCTTTCAACTTTTTGTGTTCTTGGTTTTGTGTTCATATGTAAACACTAAAATAGAGATCCTGTGTGTCGTCATCAGGACAGATTTGTGTCAATGTGTGGGACTGTAGGTTTATACTGTTAAGTGGCTTGGTAATGAGTAACTAATGTAGCAAACAGTGTAACTGATTACTTTATCTGGCAACTAATAAGTAATTTACGACATTACTCTTAAAGAAGGTAACGAGTAATGTGCAAAACTTCTTTTTTTTTTTCTAATTCTTTGTTTGCAAATGTTTTAGTGCATTTAGGCAAATGACAAGATGCAACTGCAGACAATTAAAACAAATATCAGTTGTTTTTGTCAGCAAAATGCATGTTACTGTTTTTCTATAAGACGAGTAGTTTAACTCTCCAAAGTCTGATAGCATTATTTCAATGTGCAGGTCATCAAATGTAGAATAGTACATTTAATTTCCAAAAACCCACATTTCATAAATTGCACTGTCAAGGATTCGCTGAGCCGATCAACCAATAATTTTGTTCTCAGGTGAAACGCAAAGGTTCAAGGAAGGAATATAGTTCCCGGCTAGCTTAGCCCCCTCAAGTCCCACTGCATAGAGACTGTTGGTGACTGCCTGGAGGTCAGTGGTTGATGGAAGTTTCTGGCAGCTGCTGGAAAATTGATTGCTAAAGTCCCTGTTTATAGAGGGATTAGTGCCAACCCTGATAACCACCAGTGAAGGTGTAGTCCCACACCAGTTAATAAACAGTTTTGATAGCCTGCTTGTTATCGTTAGCTTAAATTGGAAACAAAAGTGATATACAGTGCTGCACCAAAAATACTCCTTCCTTACTTTGGTTGCTAACAGATTGCCACGGTTGCCCATATTTTGTATGAAATACGCCTTACTTTACAGGTTTAAGTCATGAGTATTTCTTCTTTTACAGTTTTATGATGCTTGAGAGATACAGACTTACAGTGTTACACTGCAATAGAAAGCATTTAGCATCAGTAGTTCACATGTATTTTTTTTCCTATCCAGTGCTGTGTTATTGTTTTCCGTTCTCAATTACTATCCCTGCAATTTACATGCAAATGTGAGTGCTCTTCTGCCTAACAATGTAAAATGTTGTGCTCCTGAAATCAGCATCTAAACAGTATTCAATTAGAAGTCAGTTATCATAATAATATTCTGGTATGGTGGGCATTCAGCATGAGGAAAAACATGTAGGACAAGAGTAAGAAAAAAGGAGATGAAAAACACACTTCATATTTCCTCCCCCAGCCCAAATATAGCATTTTAGGTTAATTGGTATTTTAAAATTGACTGTAAGGGTAGATGTGTGTGTTTCTCTAATACCCCTGTGATGGACTAGCATGGTGTACTCAACATTTCTCCACGGTATGCTGGGAAAGAATCCAGAACCCCCTGGCAACTCTAAGCTGGATAAGGCCCCAATCTCACAGGCTTAGAGACCAGTCAGTGACCCCCTTGCTACTGCTGGTGATTTGGAAAAAATGTGGAAGGGTGGTTGGCTGGCTGAAATCAATTGCAAAATTAGCAGGGGCAGCCAGTGGTATCCGACCCTCCTAGCAGATGCACCAATGGTATCAAATTCAAAATCCCACATTTCCTTGTTCTAAAGTTATTGCAACCACATGAGTTTCAGAAAACCTGGTCTTTGACCTTGACCTTGAGATCGAGATCACTGAGATTTGGACTCGCCTGAGATTTTTAGAAGATACATCTGTGGTATCAATTTGAAGCTCCTGTGTCTCTTCATTCCTGAGTTATTGCATTCACAAAAGTCACTAGATAAATAATAAATAAGATAAATAAGGAATCTGGAATTCTGCATCATGCGAACCATTACCTTAATCCTTAATCTTTTTTTGTATGTCTAAACCTCCCTGCATGCCGCCCTAGGCCCAAATCAGCTCTACATAGATTCATCACAGACCTCTAGTAACACATTTTTCCCTAGCAAGCCTGTGTGAATGGGGTCTTAGACAATGGACAGATGGACAAATAGCTAGCGAGCTATAGGCTCTTTACAAAAATCCACCTCTATTAAATAGGATAATTCTGGTATTATTTAGACCTCTCCTGACTTCTGAACTCCATGCCATACGTGTTTTCTTTTTTATATTTATACTCTCCAAACTTTAGTTTACATTTCCAACCGGCACTCAAGACATTTTCTCGTATACAACCAAGGCCCCCCAAAGACACAGAGAGATTGAAAAAAGCTGTTCTGACAGACTGTGGCACACTCCCTGTAAGTAGTACATTGACTGTGCAACTAGTGAAGTTCACCTTTAAAAATGAAATGCACTTGATTTATGAATTCAACATTTTCATGCTTTTTTTTCCTCCCCCTACTTCAGCTGGAGTCGCTGAAACAGAAATACTGCTGACTGGCTGTCAGTGAAGTGGCACCAAATTCATTATGAATTCCTGACATTTTTCTAATTTATCACATGAACACAGCTGTGTACAATGCAGTGCCAATGTTTCACTTGTTACCTGTCTCTGGATGGCACGTTCCATGCTGGTGGCAGTGACATGGAATGCATGCAGACAGAGGCCCTCTAGCAGGCTCTTCCCAGGTAAATCCGGGGGCACACTGCTCACAAAACTGGCCCACAAAGCCTGGGGGGCAGGAACAGGATTCCACCCACGGAGCGGGAGGAAAGGCTGGGTCAGCGGAGGCGACTGCTGAGGTCATGGCTACCCCTGCGAGCTGTGATGTGTCTGGCAAGGAAGGAAAACAGGAAATGTCAAAAAAAAAAAAAGATGTTAATACAAATCTTTCTCTCGAATAAGTGACAAGTGCAAGTATGTGTGTGGTGGTGGTGGCGATAGTGGGAGGTTTCTGCATCTTGTTAAGCAGTAGGTTATTAGCATTTGTTGCAGTGCCGTCCCTCTCTCCCTGTCTCATTACAGGTTTTGGCCTGTGTTTACATTTTACAGACAGATACACACACACATGCACCCACACACACACACACACACACACTAACACAACAACCGATTCATCCACCCACACGGCCATAAATGCCACACTTAATGCTTGCTTACACACATGTGCCTGCACGTGCCCACACACATACACTTGTGATCCAGGGACTCTTTGATATAGCAAATGAATAAATCACTGCAGCAGAGCAAGACAAGAAAAAAAAAAAAAAAAACAGACAGGGGGCTCGGGGGGGGGAAGGGACAA